>QMFG01004927.1:0-25883 GCA_003314545.1 Ramaria sp. MG151 | reverse complement strand
GGAGGAAGCCTCGTAGCTTCTTCGGGTCCGAACCGTCAAACGTATCGGGTTCCCAAATTTTCACTTTTGAGGATTTGGTTTTTTGGGGACCCATGAGGTCCGCAATCTTGGAGAGAGCCTTGGCAAGGGATTCTCCAACATTGGCGTCGTTGTCCGACGGTGGGTCAGGGTTGGGGTCGGGGTTCGGATCGTCGTCGGGAGGTTCGCGATATGGTTCGGGGTCATCGGGGACCTCTTCAATGTGTCCCTCAGGAACCGAGTGATCGCGAAGGGGCATGTTTCAATGTCGAAACAACGGAGTTGGGGTCGGGGAGTTCCTTGCTCTTCGAGCTAGGACGGAGGGTGTTGCTCTACTGGTTTGGTTTCGAGCAGCGGATCGGGTGGTCGGGGTCATAAGGACTGTCTGAGCTTCGAGAGTTCTGATATACTGTTAAGAACTAGATCTTAGCGGGGGCAAAGTAAGGATTGGGACTCAATATAGAGTCGACCGAGGTTCGGGGTCGGGTTGCCGAGGGGGGCCGAGGCTCGGTGAACGAGTCGAGTGGGACTTGGCTTCAGCTTATGTGCTGCGCCAGCTCAGAGTCCTGTCCTGTATTTCGGACGAGGCCCGAGGTCACCCGAAGTTCGGGTGTGACCCTAACGAGGGGGACGAAGGAGCGTAGAGATTAAGCAAGGTGTATTGGGGTATCTTAGTTGATATCAGAACTGACTATCATGTACATGAACGAGTAGCTTATATATGGAAGGGTACGGGGATCGGAGACCAGATGACCGAGGTCAGGGTCGTAAGCTACGCAAAGGAGATCAAACGAGTGGGGCGGATATGAAACGTGTCTGAGGTAAACGGGGACTCGGGCCCGAAGGGCCGGGAGCTTCGGTTCGGCGGTGGGGTCTTGACAGTCCGAACCTGAAACCCTCCGATCCTTCATCGACGAACATTTAAATATCGGTTTCATTTGGCCCTCTCAGTCCTAGCACGGAGCATCAATCCTCTTCGTTCGAAAGAAAGATGGCTCGCTCCGACTATGGGTAGACTTCCGAGGGTTGAATAAGGTAACTAAAAAAGATCGATATCCGTTACCACTCGTCTCGGACCTGGTGGACGCACCAAAGAAGTCTCGGTATTACACCAAAATCGACCTTCAACACGCGTACCACCTCGTCCGAATTGCCGAAGGAGACGAATGGAAGACCACGTTCAAGACCTGATACAGGTCCTTCGAGTGGCTAGTAATGCCCTTCGGGCTTACTAACTCACCCACAGCTTTCCAATGTTTCCTGAATGACATCCTGGGAGATTTGTTAGATAAATGCGTGGTAGTTTACCTTGATGACATCCTCATTTGCTCTGACACACTCGCCAAGCACAAAAAGCACGTATGTGAAGTGCTTCAACGGCTCCAAAAAAATAGTCTCTATGCGAAAGCTAAGAAATGCAAATGGCATAAGACACGGTAGAATTTCTTGGATACATACTGACGTCAGAAGGCCTCACGATGGCCGAAGACAAATTCAGGTGATCTGAGACTGGCCTGAGCCTCGGAAGGTCAAAGATATTCAGTCCTTCCTCGGTTTTGCCAACTTCTACAGACGCTTCATTCTTAACTATTCAGAGATTACAGTACCGCTCACCCGACTCACCCGAAAGGGTACGACCTGGCACTTCTCGGACAAATGCCGAACTGCGTTCGAAACCCTGAAGAAAGCCTTCACCTCGGCTCCGATCCTTACGCATTGGGATCCCGACCAGCAATTGGTCGTGGAAACTGATGCCTTGGACTATGCCCTCGCTGCCATCCTGTCAACCTACACCCCAGACAGCGAGATTCACCCGATCTCTTTCCACTTCCGGACATTTTCGGATGCCGAACTCAACTACGATGTCCACGACAAAGAGCTATTAGCAATTTTCGAGGCTTTCAAACGTTGGTGACACTACCTAGAAGGACCCTCAGCCCCAATAGACGTTGTCACTGACCACAAAAATCTGGAATACGTTTCGACTACCAAACTGCTCACCCGAAGACAGGCCCGATGGTCCAAATATCTGTCACAGTTCAACCTCGTTATTCGGTTTCGGCCAGGAAAACTCGGTGCGAAACCCGATGCCCTAACTAGACGATGGGACGTCTACCTTAAAGAGGGGGGTAATGACTACGTGACAATCAACCCACAGAACCTTCGGCCGATCTTCACGACTCAACAAATCACCGAGTCACTCCGAACTACATCCTTGATCCTGCCCTCGCTTCGCGCGAGCCTCATCATAGACTTCAAAAAACCTCATGCTGATATTAAAGCTCACTTGCCCGCAGACCCCGAGGCCCTAAAACACCTCGGCGACACCTCCGACCCAAGATGGACACGATCCGAAGACGGATTCTTGAAACACGATGACCGAATATATGTTCCCGAAGCTGACGACCTTTGGCTCCGAGTACTACAATACAAGCACGACCACATACTCGCGGGACACTTCAGTCAGAACAAGACTCTATCCTCAATCAGGCGCGAATACACGTGGCCCAGGCTCCGAACCTCGGTCAACGAGTTCTGCAAGTCCTGCACCATGTGCTTACACTCCAAACCCCAACGTCACAAGCCTTACGGCTTCCTCAAACAGCTCCCAATCCCCGAACAGCCCTGGAACTCGATATCCATGGACTTCATTGAACAGCTGCCTCGGTCCGCCGGCTACACTGCAATACTGGTAGTAGTCGACCGACTAACAAAACAAGCGATATTTATTCCAACGCACAACACGGTCACCTCGGCCAACCTCGCGAAGCTCTTCATCCTACATGTCTTCTCAAAACACGGCATACCCTCACACGTAACTTTGGACAGAGGTTCGGAGTTCGTCTCCCACTTCTTTAAATCATTGGGTAAAGCCTTAGACATGACACTTCACTTCACCTCGGGTTATCACCCCGAGGGAGACGGCCAGACTGTCAAGACCCCACCGCCGAACCGAAGCTCCCGGCCTTTCGGGCCCGAGTCCCCGTTTACCTCAGACACGTTTCATATCCGCCCCACTCGTTTGATCTCCTTTGCGTAGCTTACGACCCTGACCTCGGTCATCCGGTCTCCGATCCCCGTACCCTTCCATATATAAGCTACTCATTCATGTACATGATAGTCAGTTCTGATATCAACTAAGATACCCCAATACACCTTGCTTAATCTATACGCTCCTTCGTCCCCCTCGTTAGGGTCACACCCGAACTTCGGGTGACCTCGGGCCTCGTCCGAAATACGGGACAGGACTCTGAGCTGGCGCAGCACATAAGCTGAAGCCAAGTCCCACTCGACTCGATCGCCGAGCCTCGGCCCCCCTCGGCAACCCGACCCCGAACCTCGGTTGACTCTATATTGAGTCCCAACCTTCACTTTGCCCCCGCTAAGATCTAGTTCTTAACACAGACCGAACATACTAACCAGACGTTGGAACAATATCTCCGAGTGTATAGTAACTACCAACAGAACAATTGGGCAGACCTACTTCCACTCGCTGAATTTGCCTACAACAACGCCCCAAGTGCCATGACTGGCGTATCACCATTCTTTGCGAACAAAGGATACCACCCAAACATCTCGGTCCACCCCAACCAAGACCTCACCTCCTCTTGGGCCCGAGACTTCACGATTGACCTAGATCAGCTACACCAGGTACTATGGGAGCAAATCAAACTGGCTCAATCCCGCTACCAGGTCTCGGCCGACGCCCAAAGACACCCAGCTCCTGAGCTCCCGATCGGCTCTCATGCCTTCGTCAAAGCACAATTCTTCTGTACCACCTGACCCTCGAAGAAACTAGCTGAAAAGTACCTCGGCCCCTTCGAAGTCCTCGGCCGTCCTGGCTCACACTCGTATACCCTACGGCTCCCAGACAGCATGCGCGCAGTTCACCCCATCTTCCACGTTTCAATGCTTGAACCCTCGGTCCCAAACACTTTTCCCAACCGAACCGAACCTCCGCCACCGCCCATCGAAATCAACAGCGAACCCAAATACAAGGTATCCGAGATCCTCGACTCCAAACTGGACAAGCGCCGAAGGCCCTGCAACCTCCTCTACCTGGTCCGATGGGCCGGTTACGAAGGTACTGACGAAGAAACATCGTGGATCCTCGTGACCAAACTCGGACATGTGTCCGAAATTGTGACCGAGTTCCACTCCGCCTACCCTGCCAAACCCAGGCCTTGGAACCCATAACCGAACCCTCATTTTCTTCTTTCTCTCCCTTAGACATAATCAAAAAATAAATAATCATATAATAAGCAACAATCCTTTATTCCTTTATCATAACAATAACCATATACAACCGAACTCCCGAACTCCCGAACCCGAACTTTACGCTTTCCCCCTTTTCTTTAATCTCTCTTTTCTCTTAAGTCCTTCTTACTACCCGAACCCGAGACCGAACCGAATCACACCGAAAAAATAAATAAATAATAAAATAAAACTTCTATTACTACTATTGTCCTTTCCTTTACAATAGACTCTATTCTAGAGTCTCCTCCTCCTCCCTCTCCTTGTCCTTCCCCTCATCCACCCGAACCTCGGTCTCCACTCGCCCCTCCGAACCCTCCTGAACCCCCGAAACGTGCCCCTTGGTCCCTCGATCCACCCAAAGCTTGATTTCCATCGACCTCGGCTTGGCCCCATCCCCCAAAAGTTCCGACACCCCCAGGCCCGGCTCCAACCTCAACCCCACAATTCTCTTCACATCTTTGGCAATATGCCGAAGATTGATGGCCATCACTTCGGCCATATCCGCCCGCCTCTCGGCCACCTCCGCCCGTCTCTCGGCCACCCGAGCCCTCAGCTATCAACCGCAGGGCAAATACTTCCTGCTTCCACAACCGGTTGGACTCCTCCCAAGCATTGGTCACCCGCGAGAACACGGTCACGGTCACCCGACGCGACTGGGAGCCCGCCGCTGCAGCCGACTTTGCCCTCTTTGACGGTTGGGCCGCGTCCGTACTTTCGGCTTCTGAGCTCTCGGACCTCGGCCTCTTCGGTGCCCTCGGTGTCTTCTCCTTCCCAACCTCCCCTGGCCAAGTACAGGCCACCTTCCGCTCGCGACACCAGATGCACGAGGCACCGGAAACCCTGAGCTTGCATCGTTCCCCCCGACGCCCGCAGGGGAGGCAGGGGATGCTAGACTTCTACTTACCATTAATACCAAATTAATAAAAAAAATTTTTTGCTGGAGTCACTTACTGGTACCGAATGCATCCTACTCACTCCACTCCCGCTCGCCGCGTGCTCCATCACCCCAGACTCTCCATCCTCGGCCGCTCTTCGGGCATACTTTTCGGCACCGCCTTTGCCTTCATTTTCGCCTCAGCCTTTCCTTTGGCCTTGGCCTTTTTCCTCGCCTCGGCTTCAGCCTTCTTCTTCGCTTCGGCTTCGGCCTTCTCGCGGGCCTCCCTATCCGCCTTTGCCTTCTCTTGAGCAAGCTTCTCCACTCGCTCCCGCTCCTCCTGCTCAACCTTCTTGTGGGCCTCTTCCTTCTCCGCAACCTCCAGCTCCTGCATTTCACGCAGCAAGCGAGCGCACCTCTCCGCAGTCGTTTCAGGGGTGGGGGTAGCGGACATGTCAGGATTCCTAGGGGGGCGCTTACGGTCTGTGCTCTACCACTGGCGGCTTTTATATTCCAAACCACCAACCTTGTCACGTGACCTCGGCCCCCAACACATAAAATTTACGTGACCTCAGTCCCCGACACGTACAATTTACCTAAAGGCTTCATGGGTTCAGCCTTAAGGGGGGAGTGCTGTCAGAACCCGACCGAAACCTTGGGCCTCTGGGCCCGAATCCCCGACCATCACGTTTCATCTATTCCTACCTCCCGTTTGATCTCTTCCCCTCATAGCTTACAACCCTGACCTCGGTCATTCGGTCACTGATCCCCAAACCCTCTCGTATATAATTCGCTCATTCATGTACATGATAATCAGTTCTGATATCAACTAAGATACCCCAATACCCCTTGCTTAATCTCTATGCTCCTTCGTTCCCTTCGTTAAGGTCACGCCCAAACTTCGGGTGACCTCGGGCCTTGTCCGAAATACAGGACAGGACTCTGAGCTGGTGCAGCACATAAGCTGAAGCCAAGTCCCACTGTACCTGTTTGCCGAGCCTCGGCCCCCCTCGGCCCCCCGACCCCGAACCTCAGTTGACTCTATATTGAGTCTCAACCCTCACTCTGCCTCCGCTAAGATCTAGTTCTTAACAGATCAATGCTTCACGCTGATTGTATTCGTCTCATTTTTCTTCCAATTTCTCTATCTCCTCTAGCTCGTCATCTGTGATCGCGTGTCCACTTGTGTATGAAGGGATATCGTGAGGTTTTCGAGTTGTTCCCTCAAGGTGACATTGAACTCCTTTGTGAGACATCAATATACTGAGGGTTTGTTGCTTCCAAGTGATCCAATTGGTGCCATCTATGGCCAGGGAAGGTATGGTGAAAGACTTTGACTTTCCCATAGAGCTGCTTTCTTGCTGGGCGGGGCCCATAACCTGTTGTTACTATTGGATAAACTGTAGATAGGAGAAATATTGATTTTTTTAAGCTGCAGACAGAGATATCACCTCAGTGATAGAACACACTATAATATTGACTAACTACCTGCAGACAGAGATATCTACTAACCAGTTAGTTACTCTTCTACAAAGTAAATAAGAGTTAGACTCACCACCTCAGTGATAGAACACACTGAGGGGCTCGTCTATGGCTGCCCATGCAGCTGTATAGTTTCCAGTCATCCCTGACCGGGAACTATTAATACATAACTAAATAACTAGAAAGCTTTAGCTAATGAAACTTCGTCCGCATACTTATAAGAAAAGTATCTAAAGGTTGATCATGAATTAGAATTGAGGGAATGAGATTGACCTGAGGAATCAAGCATATATTCCCCTTCCCTCCTATCCGGCACTTAAGTGCCCGTCCAGATATCTTGGGAGTAGGGTATATGCGTGTATAATTAATTCCACAACAATACTGACGTCCGAAGGCCTTATGATGGCTGAAGACAAGATTCAAGTAATCCAAGACTGGCCCAAGCCTTGGAAGGTTAAAGATATTCAGTCCTTCATCAGCTTTGCCAATTTCTACCAATGTTTCATTCTTAACTTTTCAGAGATTACAGTACCACTCACTCGGCTCACCCAAAAGGGTACAACCTGGCACTTCTTGGATGAATGCGGAACAGCATTCGAAACACTGAAGAAAGCCTTCACCTCGGCCCCGATCCTCACACATTGGGACCCCAACCAACAACTAGTCGTGGAAACCGATGCCTCAGACTATGCGCTCGCTGCCATCCTGTCAACCTACACCCCGGACGGTGAGATCCACCCAATCGCCTTCCACTCTTGGATGTTCTTGGGCGCCGAACTCAACTATGACGTCCACGACAAAGAGCTGTTAGCAATCTTTGAGGCTTTCAAACGTTGGTGACACTACCTAGATAATGAGAAATAAAATGGAATTTTTATTTATTTTATTTATGTTTTGTTGATTTGTTATTTGTTTTTCTTTGAGTTCCTTTCAGGCGATCTTTAAGTGCCTGTGAGATAATCTAAGCGAAAAATTGTATTCTAGCACGGGGGATGTGCTGATGTGGGAGCAAAGTGTCAGCGCCTAAAGTTTGCGTACAGTGACGCGGACTTGTAGATAGAGAGATAGCGCAAACTTAATGGTTTTGAGATAAATGTTGGATCCAATGTATCACTTGAATTGATGACGAATGGCTGGTGATGATTCATTAACAGTGCAAGTGTTGTAGAAATATCAAGCAAAGAGATAGAAAATATGTGAGACTTGTGGAGATTTTACTACCTTAGTTTGTACTGAGAAATACAAGTGTACTTATAGGAAAAGCTAGCTAATAATTGTCCTTTGCGTTTCCAAGAAGAATAATGGGGCAATGGAGCAATTCTGGGGTTGTAGTCTACATGAGGGGTGGAATGCACAGAAATGTACTAGGAGCTGTCTAAAGCATCTGAAACCGATCTGGATGCTATGGAAATTGTGTATCATGCAATTAAGAAATATATTCAAGTGAAAGAACAAGGAAAAAGATGAGGAAAAATTCTGAAACTCCACTTCGAAGCACCGGGCGCTTGTTTAAATGAATTCGAAGTGATCAGCTTCGTTTGGGGATTGGTGATGATAGGGGTGATGTAAGGGCAACCCTCCTAGCGCCCGTAGGTATCTAGTAGAGGGGAAATCCAAAGAGATATATATATGTATAAGAATATACAGTGAAGGAACTCTCACCTAGTAGAGGGGAAATCCAAAGAGAAAAGTCTAGGGATCCCCACTACTAGTGAAAAAACTATATACGACTACTTAACGCCCAACCAGGGGCGCTCCTACGCGCTGTCAACCCTGCCCGACTTCTATCCCCATAAGGCACTTCGACCCTGACGAAGGTCGGATGTCGGGCCGAAGGTTCGGATCGACTATTCGAGTTCCACCTCGAGGTTGGCTGAGGTCTCGGGAGGTCCGAGGCTTCGGACTAGAGGCTCGAGACTTCGGGTTCGTGCTTGGAGGCTTCGGGTCAAGGACCCGAGGCTTCGGACCAAGGTTCCCGCGCCTCGGACTTGTGTTTCGCATGTGTAGGGGCCTTGTAGATGGAGGACCGGGTGAAAATAGGTTGTCCCCTGACAGGTGAGTTGGAATGGAAGATATATTGTTGTATATGTGTTTGGAAGCATTTCAAAGCCATGTGGGGCTCGATCGGTGGCTATTTGAGCCCATTCATGTCCAAAGCACGTGTATGTGCACGTTTGCGCCTGCGTGGCCTCGGGGATGTATCGCCGAGTGATTCTAGAAATGCAAACAAAGTATATTCTAAAGCTCAAGGCTTTGAATTGACATTAGTAGCCTTTTTATATTGTTTTTGTATTTTTATTCTAGGCGGCGCTACTTATCCATCAGTAGGTTACATAATGTGATGTTCGCACGGTAGATAGATAAATAATAACACTAGAGGGCCCCTCAGCCCCAATAGACATTGTCACTGACCACAAAAACCTGGAATACTTCTCGACTACAAAACTGCTCACCCGAAGACAGGCCTGATGGTCTGAATACCTGTTGCAATTCAACCTCGTAATTCGGTTTCAACCGGGCAAGCTCAGTGTGAAGCCCGATGCCCTAACTAGACAATGGGACATCTACCTTAAAGAGGGGGGTAAGGACTATGCCACAATTAATCCACAGAACCTTTGGCCAATCTTCACTGCTCAACAGATCACCAAGTCGCTCCAAGCTACATCCTTGATCCTGCCATCACTCCGCATGAGCCTGATCATAGACTTTGAAAAACTCGATGCTGACATTAAAGCTCACCTGTCCTTAGACCCCGAGGCTTTAAAACACCTCGGCAACACCTCCGACCCAAGATGGACACAATCCGAAGTTGAAACACAACGACCGAATCTATGTCCCCAAGGCTGACAACCTTTGGCTCTGAGTACTACAGTATAAACACAACCACATACTTGCAGGACACTTCAGTCAGAACAAGACTCTATCTGCAGTTAGGCGCAAATACACGTGGCCCAGACTCTGAACCTCAGTCAATGAATTCTGCAAGTCCTGCACCACGTGCCTATGCTCTAACCCCAACGTCACAAGCCCTACAGCTTCCTCAAACAGCTCCCGATCCCCTCCAACCCTGGAACTCAATATCCATGGACTTCATCGAACAGCTGCCTCAGTCCGCCAGCTACACTGCAATACTGGTAGTAGTCGACTGACTAACGAAACAAGTGATATTTATTCCAACACACGACACAGTCACCTCAGCCAACCTCGCGAAGCTCTTTGTCCTACATGTCTTCTCAAAACATGGCGTACCCTTGCATGTAACTTCAGACAGAGGTTCGGAGTTTGTCTCCCACTTCTTCAAATCATTGGGTAAAGCCTTAGACATGACGCTCCACTTCACCTCTGGCTACCACCCCGAGGGCGATGGTCAGACCGAATGAACTAACCAAATGTTGGAACAATACCTTTGAGTGTATAGTAACTACCAACAGAACAATTGGGCAGATCTACTTCCACTCACCGAATTTGCTTACAACAACACCCTGAGCACCACGACGGGCGTATCACCATTCTTTGCAAACAAGGGATACCACCTAAACATCTCAGTCCACCCCAACTGAGATCTTGCCTCCTCTCGGGCCTGAGACTTTGCGATTGACCTAGACCAACTACATCAGGTACTGAAAGAGCAAATCAAACTGGCTCAATCTCGATACCAGGTCTCGGCTGATGCCCAAAGGCACCCGGCTCCTGAGCTCCCGATTGGTTCCCATGTTTTCGTCAAAGCACAATTCTTCTGTACCACCCGACCCTCGAAGAAACTAGCCGAAAAGTACCTCGGCCCCTTTGAAGTCCTTGGCTGACCCAGCTCACACTTGTACACCTTATAACTCCTGGACAGCATGCGCGCAGTCTCCCCTGTCTTCCACGTCTTGATGCTCGAACCCTCAGTCCTGAACACCTTCCCTAACTGAACCGAACCGAGCCTCCGCCACTGCCCATCAAAATCGACGGTGAACCCGAGTACGAGGTATCTGAAATCCTTGACTGCAAACTGGACAAATGTTGAAGACCCTGCAACCTCCTATACCAAGTCTGATGGGCCAGTTACGAAGGTACCAACAAAGAAACATCATGGATCCTTGTGACCGAGCTCGGGCATGGGTCTGAAATTGTAACCGAGTTCCACTCCACCTACCCTGCCAAACCTGGGCCCTGGAACCTGTAACCCGAACTGTCAGGGGACAACCCGTTTGCACCAAATCCTCCACCTTCAAGGCCCTTACAGTGTGAAGCACGAGTCCGAAGTGCGGGAACCTCGGTCCGAAGCCTCGGCTCCTTGACCCGAACCTTCCAAGTACAAACCCAAAGTCTCGGGCAACGAGTCCGAGACCTCAAACCACCCGAGACCTCCACCAACCTCGGGGAAGAGCCCGAGCATCTGATCCGAACTTTCAGCCTGACATCTGGCCTTCATCAGGGTCAAAGTGCCTTATGGGGAAAGAAGTCGGGCAGGGTTGACAGTGCGTAGGAGTGCCCCTGGTTGGGCGTTTGGTAGTCGTATATAGTTTCTTCACTAGTAGCGGGGATCCCTAGACTTTTCTCTTTGAATTTCCCCTCTACTAGGTGAGAGTTCCTTCACTGTATTTTCTTATGCATATATATATCTTTGGATTTCCCCTCTACTAGGTACCTGTGGGCGCTAGGAGGGTTGCCCTTACACGAACCCTCATTCTCTCCTCTCACATGGTCTCTCTCTTAGGTATATTCAAAATATATATATATATAAAATAACACTATGTACATCTCCACCCAATACCCAACACCCGAACATCCGAGCCCAATCTTTGTCCCTTTTCTCCTTTCTCAAGTCCTTCCCACTTACATAAACCCCAAACACCCGAACCTGAACTCCATCCCTTCTCCCCCTTCTTAAGTCTTTTTCTATTCACTTAGGCCTGAACCTGAACTGAACTTCACACCGAAAAAATAAATATTATTATTCTCAACTTCTTCATCACATTCACCTAGCTACACTAGAGTCTCCTCATCCCCCCTCTCCTTTCCCTTGCCTCCATCGACCCAAACCTTGGACTTGACCACCCTCTCCGAACCCTCCCGAACCCCCAACGCCTGCCCCTCGGAACCTCGATCCACCCGAAGCTCAACATCCACCACCCTCAGTCCCTTGGCCCCATCTCCCGAATCGTCCAAAGCCCCTGACCCTGTCTCCAGCCTCAACCCCACAATCCTTTTAACATCCTCAGTGATATGCTGAAGATTAATGGCGATTGCTTCGGCCATATCCACTCGCCTTTTGGCCGCACGAGCCCTCCAAGCCAAAGCCTTGGCTATCGCCCAAAGTGCGGCCACCTCCTGCTTCCACAACCAATTTGACTCCTCCCAGGCATTGGTTGCCTGCAAGAACGTGGTCTCTGTAACCCAACGTGATTGAGGATCCGATCCCAAAGTCGTCTTGGTCTTCTTCAACAACGGGGCCCCATCTGTACTCTCGACCTCCAAACTCTCAGATCTCGGCCTCTTTGGTGCCCTCAGAATCTTTCCCAGCTTCCCCAGGCCAAGTACAGGTCACCTTCCGCTCCCGACACTGAACACACAAGGCACCGGAGGCCCTGAGCTTACATTGTTCCCCTCGGTGCCCGCAGGGTATACAGGGGATACTGGACTTCTAAACTGATCATTAGTACTTCTCAAATTGATGCAATAATGCCACTCACTGGCACTGAATGCACACGGCTCACACCACTTGTGCCCGCTGTGTTCTTGGTCACCCCCGAGTCTCCATCCTCGTGTTTGGCTGTGCTCTGGACCAATCGTTTGGACATGGGCTTTGCCTGGGCATTCGCCCTTTCCTTCGCCTCAGCCTTCCTCCTCTTCTCAGCATCAGCCTTCTTCTTCGCTTTGGCCTGGGTCTTCTGTTTGGCCTCAGCCCTCCGTCGGCCTTGGCCTTGGCCTTTTCACAGGCCTCCTTCTCCACCCTCGCTTTCTCTCAGGCGAGTTTCTCCACTCGCTCTCTTTCCTCCTGCTTGGCCTTCTTTCAGGCCTCTTCCTTCTCTGCAACCTCCAGCTCCTGCATCTCACGCAGCACACAAGCGCGCCTTCCCACAGTTGTCTCAGGGGTTGGTGTAGAGGACATGTCCAAGCACTTATGGCTAGCCCCCTACCCCCTGTGGATTTTATACCTCAAACAACCTGAACATGTCACGTGACCTCATTCCCTCAATACATAAAAAATACCTAAAGGCTTCATGGGTTCAGCCTTAAGAGGGGGATACTGTCAGAACCCGACCGAAACCTCGGGCCTCCGGGCCCAAATCCCCAACCATCATGTTTCATCTATTTCTACCTCCCGTTTGATCTCTTCCCCTCATAACTTACGACCCTGACCTCGGTCATTCGGTCACCGATCCCCGAACCCTCTCGTATATAATTTGCTCATTCATGTACATGATAGTCAGTTCTGATATCAATTAAGATACCCCAATACACCTTGCTTAATCGCTACACTCCTTCGTTCCTTTCGTTAAGGTCACGCCCGAACTTCGGGTGACCTCGGGCCTCGTCCGAAATATGGGACAGGACTCTGAGCTGGCGCAGCACATAAGCTGAAGCCAAGTCCCACTCGATCCGTTCGCCAAGCCTCGGCCCCCCTCGGCCCCCCGACCCCGAACCTCGGTCGACTCTATATTGAGTCCCAACCCTCACTTTGCCTCCGCTAAGATCCAGTTCTTAACAGATACTGTCAAAACCCATTCTCGACCGATTCCCAAGCCCTCCGACATCTGGGCCCAAATCCCAGACCACCAGTTTTACCTATTCATACTTCACATTTGATCTTCCCCCTTCATAGCTTACGACCCTGACCTCGGTCATTCAGTCACCGACCCCCGAACCCTCCCATATATAAACTACTTGTCCATGTACATGAAAGTCAGTTCTGATATCGACTAAGATACCCAAATATATTTCTACCTTTAATCCTTACGCTCCTTCACTCCCCTTGCTAAGGTCACGCCCAAATCTCAGGTGACCTCGGGCCTCATCCGAAATATGGGACGGGACTCTGAGCTGGTGCAGCAAATAAGCTGAAGCCAAGTCCCATCTGACCCATTCGCTGAGCCTCAGCCCCCCTTGGCCCCCCGACCCCAAACCTCGGTCAACTCTCTATTGAGTCCCAACCCTATCTCTGCTTCCACCACGATTCAGTTCTTAACATTTGGAGCGTAGGCATGTGGTACAGGACTTGCAGAATTCATTGACTGAGGTTTGGAGTCCGGGCCACGTGTATTCACGCCTGATTGCCGATAGAGTCCTGTTCTGACCGAAGTGTCCCGCGAGTATGTGATTGTGTTTGTACTGTAATACTCGGAGCCAAAGGTCGTCAACTTCTGGGATGTAGATTCGGTCATCATGTTTCAAGAGTCTGTCTTCGATTGTGTCCATCTTGGGTTGGAGGTGTCATTGAGGTGTCTTAAGGCCTCGGGATCTGAGGACAAGTGAGCTTTAATGTCAGCATGGAGTTTTTCAAAGTCTATGATCAGGCTCATGCGGAGTGATGGCAGGATCAAGGATGTAGCTTGGAGCGACTTGGTGATCTGTTGAGTAGTGAAGATTGGCCGAAGGTTCTGTGGATTAATTGTTGCGTAGTTGTTACCCCCCTCTTTAAGGTAAATGTCCCATCGTCTAGTTAGGGCATCGGGTTTTGCACTGAGCTTGCCCAGTTGAAACCGAATTGTGAGGTCGAATTGCAACAAATATTCGGACCAATGGGCCTGTCTTCGGGTGAGCAATTTTGTAGTCAGTAACAACGTCTATTGGGGCCATGGGGCCCTCTAGATAGTGTGGCAAACATTTGAAGGCCTCAAAGATTGCTAACAGCTCTTTGTTGTGGACATCATAGTTGAGTTTGGCGCCCAAGAACGTCCGAGAGTGGAAAGTGATCGGGTGAATCTTGCTGTCCGGGGTGTAGGTTGACAGGATGGCAGCGAGCGCGTAGTATGAAGCATTGGTCTCCACAACCAGTTGTTGGTTGGGGTTCCAATGCGTGAGGATCGGGGCTGAGGTGAAGGCTTTCTTCAGTGTTTTGAATGCTGTTCTGCATTCATCCGAGAAGTGCCAGGTGGTACCCTTTCGGGTGAGCCGGGTGAGTGGGACTGTAATCTCTGAATAGTTAAGAATGAAACATCAGTAGAAATTGGCAAAGCTGAGGAAGGACTGAATATCTTTGACCTTCTGAGGCTCAGGCCAGTCTTGGATGATTTGAATCTTGTCTTCGGCCATTGTGAGGCCTTTGGACAACAGGATGTATCCGAGGAATTCTACGGTGTCTTTGTGCCATTCGCATTTCTTAGCTTTCGCATAGAGACTATTTTTTCGCAGCCATTGAAGCACTTAGTGTACATGCTCTTTGTGCGCAGCGAGTGTGTCAGAGTAAATGAGGATGTCATCAAGGTAAACTACCACACATTTATCCAACAAATCTCCCAGGATGTCATTCATGAAACGTTGGAAAGCTGCAGGTGAGTTAGTTAGCCCAAAGGGCATTACTAACCCACTTGAAGGACCCATACCGGGTCTTGAATGCAGTTTTCCATCCATCTCCTTTGGCAATTCAGATGAGGTGGTATGCATGCTGAAGATCAATTTTGGTGTAATACCGAGATTTCTTCAGTGTGTCCAGCAGGTCTGAGACAAGTGGTAGCAGGTATTGGTCTTTCTTTGTTACCTTATTCAACCCTCGGAAGTCTACGCATAGTCGGAGTGAGCCATCTTTCTTTCGGACAAAGAGGATTGGTTCTCCATGCGAGGAGTGAGAGGGCCAAATGAACCCGATGTTCAGGTGTTCGTCAATGAAGGATCAAAGGGTTTCGAGTTCAGACCGAGAGAGCAAGTAGATTGGGGGTTGAGGTGGTTTGGCACTGTCCTCAAGAGTGATCTTGAGGTCGTAGGGTCTGTGAGGTGCCAGAGTGTCTGCCTTGGACTTGGAGAATACGTCCCTGAAGTCGTGATAGTCTTCAGGTACACCTTCCATGTCTGCGGGGGTTGGAGATAGGTCAGCTGAATGTGCTGAGATTTCGGTCGTGGCCAGGTTGAGGCGAAAGGTCTTGGATCCTTCTAATTTGCAGGCACGGGCGAACATGGCTGCATTGATTAGGGCAATGCAAGGAGCCTCAAGCTTTGGGATGGGTTCGGAGGGTGACTTCGGCTTGGCTGTAGCAGCGCGAACTCTGGTCATCGGGGGTTCAGCCAGGTTATCCAGACCGGGTGCTCAGAAGGTAATACTGCCCAATACCCAGTCAATCAATGGATTGTAGCAGGTGAGCCAGTTGTTCCTGAGCATGGCTGAGCAGGATGAATCTAGTGAAGTGATGTAAAAGTCTATGGGGAAAGTGTGGTCAGAGGAGAAGCGAATAGGTAGTTCTACTGCTTTGGTAATTATGGAGTTTGTACTACTGTCAAATAATCTAAGGGGGATTGGGTCTATGGTTTGGGTTCAGAGGTTGTGTCTATGTACAAAGGTGGATTTGAGGAAACAGTGTGTGGAACCAGAATATACTAATGATTTCAAAGGAGTGTTTGGAATGATATCAGAGGACAAATTAACTACAAGGGATGTAGGACTAAAAAGAGCAGAAGTGTTAAGTCTAACCTCTATGTTGGCATGTTCAGGGCCAATGCAACCCTTGGGACATGCAGAGGCCGAAGGGTTGCAGATTAGTCTTTTTCCTTGGGGACCGTAGCCATGGGTTCGGCTTTGGCCTCTGAGGGCTTGTTAGCTGCCTGCGCTGCTCAGGCCTTTGCTGCAGCTCTCGGACACATACTAGCTTTGTGGTCCGTACTGCCACAGACCAGACACAAGTTCAGGTTGAAGCAATGCTGGCATTCTTGGGGAGTAAGCTTGCCATTGTGCCCGAGCTTACCTGAGCAGAGTCTTGGGCTTCGGACTCTTCACTAGTGAAGTGAGGCATCGGTCCAGCTTGGCAGGCTCAGATCCTGCATTCTGCTCTCCAGGCTTCTTTCTGTTCCTTCTTAACTTCAGTCTGGCACATATCACTTGTCTGGGCATCGGCTCATGGTGATCTTCTGAGTCTGCCAGTTAATCTCTGGGTTATGTTCAGCCAACCAGGTGTACCCAAGCAGCAAGTCTTGTCTCCCAAGATTGGTGACTGCAAACGATGTTTGCTCCAAATAACCATCCACTCAGAGGATCACATCTACTATCTCTGTTATAGCACCAGCATCGTTGGGAGATCCATCCACATTATACACTGGAATGGGGGGTTGAAGTACCCAAGTCGTGATTCGGTTATGTTCCACGTAGCTTCAGCTCATGAACAGCCCAGTTGCTCCACTGTCTATGAGTGCCAGAGCCGACATCACTTCTCCTGTGTTGGTGGTCTGAATTTCCACCTTGACTGAGAGGGATTTTGGGTTGGCAGTGGAGGCGACAATATATTTCTTAGGGAGTCGTCTCTCCCACCATTGGCGAGAAGGGGGGAGGGTTTCTTTGGGTACGGCTGTGATGGATTCTTTCGTCTGTGGAGTGGGGGAATTTACTTCACCCTCAATTTCAAAACAGGAGAATCTCTTATGTACAGGCAGTGGGGGCATACTATTCACCCACTGTGGCCTCCAAAATCCTCTAAGGAATCTGCCTCCGGGTTTCCCTCAGGTCTCGGTTCGGTCTTGGGGTCTATGGTTTCAGATACATCTGCCAATGCTAACAATTCCGGTAGGAGCTCTAGCTTTTCCTCTGTTGTCATAGTTCAGACATTGTAGCTTCAAGGGCAGTCTCTGGAGTAGTGGCCCGTTTGACAGCATCAATAACATGTAACCGAAGGGTCGCTTTGGTTCCTTGTCCGATCTATATCCATGGGCATCAGACCATCTTTTGATTGGGCCGAAACTACCTTTGGTGCTTCAGAGGGTGCCTTTGGGGTGTTCCGAGGTTGGGCCGAGATATTGGGCAGATTGAAATAAGGCCTTCCGAAGTTTGAAGTGGGCTTTGGGGGTGTCGTTCGGGCATTGACCCTTGCTGTACTTCGGTTGGACTCCATAAACACCTCATTTGCCTCTCAGTTCCAAGCTACTCTTCGTGCTGCTTGGAACCATTTCTTGGGCTTGTCAATGTCTGGCATCCAATCTCCAAGCGTTGCCACTCGATTCTGGATCGCAGGATCAAGGCCTTTGCGAAATTTGATTATGATGGTCTTGTTGTCTGAGTATTCGGCCATTTCAATCAATTCTGAGAACCGGTCTATGTAGTCTTCGACCGAGTCTTTCCCTTGGTACCAACCAGTTCCTTCTAGCTTTGTAAGTGCCAAGACTTGTTCATTCCTCAGGCAGAAGTTTTCCTCGAAGTCTTGTTCGAAGTTGCTCCAGTCTGAGTACTTTGCCCTTTGAGTCCTTTGTTCGGTTCACATCACTTTGTTTGAAAAACGAGCGGCTCAGCTGGTTTTGAAGAAGGAAAGGGCCCAGTGGATCCGGACTTGGTCATTTGGAAAGTCCCCCTTGCAGATCTGAAAGTAGAGCCTACAGGAGTTGAGGGACGCATGGCTGTTGCTTCGGTCTCCATCAAAGTCTGAAGGAAGCGCCAGTCTCAGCTGCCTTCCTGTGGTACCAGAGTTCGGTTCTTCGGGCCTATCCCATGAGTCCATTTTTGGCCTTGGGTTGGGTTCGGGACTTGTTGCTACATCTCATGGGTCAATTTCTAACTTTTCCAGGATCAATTTTAATGCTAGTTGAATGGCATCGGTCTTCATCCAGTTTGCTGACAACTCCTCTTCCACAGCTTGGAGACAGTCTTCTGGTATGTCCATCTCAAGTAGGGAAGGAGGGTCCATTCGGCGTTCAGAGTTGGGTGTTCCAATGATAGAGGAGGGGTAGTCAGGTGCAGTGCGTACGGGAGAGGTTGTGTCCTCTGAGTCGCTGTCCTCAATTCCATAGTTACCTATTTTGGTAATTGCACTCTGACCACCAGTCCTTCTCTGGAGACTTTTCTACTGTAAGGGCAACCCTCCTAGCGCCTGTAGGTACTTAGTAGAGGGGAAATCCAAAGAGAAAAGTCTAGTGATCCCCGCTACTAGTGAAAAACTATATACGACTACCTAACTCCCAACCAGGGGCACTCCTACATGCTGTCAACCCTGCCCGACTTCTATCCCCATAAGGTGCTTCAACCCTGATGAAGGTCGGATGTTGGGCCAAGGGTTCAGATCAGATATTCGGGCTCTATCCCGAGGTTGGTTGAGGTCTCGGGTGGTCGGAGGTTTCGGATCAGAAACCCGAGACTTTGGGTTCGTACTAGGAGGCTTTGGGTCAAGGATCCGAGGCTTCGGACCGAGGTTCCTGCGCCTCGGACTTGTACTTCGCATGTGTAAGGGCCTTAGAGGTGGAGGACTTGGTGAAAACAGGTTGTCCCCTGACACATACATGCGAATGTGCTACTTATATACTAGATGGTTTGGAAGCAGGAGCGAATGGAGAGGAGTCTGTGGGGATCGGAAAGTAGCTAAGGTACATGTATGCTAATTAATGACCATAGAAAATAGAGAACAAGGGTTGGAGGAAAATTGTGAATAGGAAAAAGATTTAACGAACTAGAAATAAATCCTGAAACTTGTTTCCAAATTGTGTGTCTTTTCGGATAGAGGAACCCTTGTGCCATTTCTTTAAACAATGACCCTGAATGTTGGAGATGAACACGCCAACATATTGAATCGTATATCCTGTCAGCATAAGCTTTTATCATGATCATGACAGCAGGGAGGTGGAAGACATTAGAACTTGTGTCTCGGAACTACTGGTGGCCACAGATGTCCAGGTACATTGAACAGTATGTGAAAACCTGCAACCTATGCCTTCGCACTAAGGCACAAAGGAGTGCACCAATGGGTGAGCTCCAGCCACTACCAATCCTCAAGCACCGATGGGATACAATTAGTGTCAACTTCATTGTTGAACTCCTGGAGGCCCAAGGGTTTGATGCTGTCATGAATGTAGTAGACTCAGTGAGCAAATGAGCCCACTTCCTTCCAACCAACACCACGGTCACAGCATTAGGAGCCGCTCGACTCTACCTCATGCATGTCTGGAAGCTACATGGATTGCCGAGACAGATTGTCTCCAACTGAGGCCCACAATTCATCTTGGAGTTCGTGTGAGAACTTTACCGACTACTCAGAATCAAACTTGCGGCCACCACAGCTTACCACGGACAGACCAAATGTGTTAACCAGGAATTAGAGCAGTACCTTCGGATCTTCGTTGATGAACGCCAAGATGATTGGGATGAACCTCTCCCTCTTGCAGAGTTCCAATATAACAACCACATACACTCTGCAACCCAAGAGACACCCTTCATGTTGGACACAGGCCAACATCCTCAGATGGGATTTGAACTGAGGCAGCCTGAATCCCATATGGAGACCATGACCGAGTTCAAAGACTGGATGGAAGTCAGTGCTAGCCAAAGCCAAGGATGATATAGCTTGGTACTACAACCAATGCTAAACCCCAGCCCCAGAATACAAGGTAGATGACCAAGTATTTTTGGATGCTTTGGACATTTGGACGACCTGACCATCCCCGAAGCTCATGCACCGCTACCTTGGGCCATATGTTGTCCAATGGAAGGTTGGATGCAACGCATATCGTCTTAAATTACCACGGTCAATGGCTTGACTACACCCAGTGTTCAATGTTGTCAAGCTTCTCCCAGCACCTGAAGACCCCATTCCTGGTCGGAAGTCCAAGCCACCACCCCCACCTGAGATTGTGGATGGAGCCGAGCACTACATAGTAGAACAGATCCTTGACAGTTGGTTCCACAGAGGTCAACTACAGTTTCTAATCAAATGGGAAGGGTATGGGTATGAGGAGAACACTTGGGTTTCGGAAGCAGACGTCTCGGCCCCAGACAAAATTCGAGAGTTCTATCAAACACACTCGGGAGCACCTTGGAAGGTTTGCTCAACAGCATTTGACACCATTATGGCTCGTGCTTCGAGGATGCAGCACTCTTGGAGGGGGCTGATGTCAGGGGATGACCCACTTTGACCAAATTCTTTACCTCTAAGACCTTCACACATGTGAAGCACAAGTCTGAAGCACAAGAACCTCGGTCCAAAGTCTCAGGTCCTTGACCCGAAGACTCCCATTACAAGTCCAAAACCTTGGACCACCTGAGACCTCAGCCAACCTCGGGGTATGGCCCAAACATCTGACCTGAACATCTGGCCTGACATCCGGTCTTCATCAGGGACGAAGCACCTTATGGGGATAGAAGTCACACAGGGTTGACAGCATGTAGGAGTGCCCCTGCTTGGGCGTTAGGTAGTCGTATATAGTTTTTTCACTAGTAGTGGGGATCCCTAGACTTTTCTATTTGGATTTCCCCTCTACTGTAAGGGCAACCTTGACCTTACCTGGGATATGCCTGCTGGCAGGCATACTGCAGGGGATCCTACCCTGTCAGCATCCTGCCTAGGCCTGCAAGGGGACTTGATGTCAGAGCCCAATCCCGACTGATTCCTGAGACCTCGGACCTCTGGGCCCAAATCCCTGACCACCATGTTTTACCTATTCATACCCCACGTTTGATCTTTTCCCCTTCATAGCTTACGATCCTGACCTCAGTCATTTGGTCCCCAATACCCAAGCCTTCCGGTATATAAGCTACTCGTACATACATGAAAGTCAGTTCTGATATTGACTAAGATACCCAAATACATTCTACCTTTAATCCTTATGCTCTTTCGTTCCCCTTGCTAAGGTCACGCCCAAACCCCGGGTGACCTCGGGCCTCATCCGAAATACAGGACAGGACTCTGAGCTGGTGCAGCACATAAGCTGAATCCAAGTCCCATTTGACCCATTCACTGAGCCTTGGCCCCCCTTGACCCCCTGACCCCAAACCTTGGTCAACTCTATCTTGAGTCCCAACCCTATCTCTGCTTCCGTTCCGATTCAGTTCTTAACACTCGAACCCCAAGCTACCCACAGGGGCTCACTCTAGGCTGGTAAGGGAAATCCAAAGTTATATAAAGATCAAAGAGTAACTACAGTAGTGAGACACATACCTGGTAAGGGAAATCCAAAGAGAAAAGGGTGAGGATTCCCTTACCTAAGCGACTAACTATATAGCTACTGGTGGTCAAACAAGAGCAAACAAAGGTGTAACTAGTACTAGGGAAAAATAGAGAAAAGGGGAAAAAGGGGAAAAAGGGGAAAAAGGGGAAAAAGAGAGGAAAAAGGGAATAAACGGTTGTCCCCTGACATCTACTAGGTGAGAGTTCCCTTTATTGTATTTCCTTGCATATATATACTTTGGATTTCCCCTCTACTAGGCATCTGTGAGCACTAGGAGGGTTGCCCTTACACCATCGCCCTCAGGGTGGTAGCCCAAGGTGAAGTGAAGCATCATGTCTAAGGCTTTACCCAATTTAAAGAAGTGGGAGACAAACTCCAAACCTCTATTACTGATTCCCCAAAGGGAGAAGAGGTCCTTTTTATATTGGACCCCCCCACATAATCCACTGTTTGTTCTCACTGTTATTTTATTATTCCATTTCTTCCATCGCGCGGCTCTACATTATGTAATCTACTGATGCATCAGTAGCGCCGTACAGAATAAAAACAATAAAAATCCATAAAAACATTCACTAATGAGAATCCAAGGCCTCAGGCCTTAGGATATAATCTGTTTACATTTCTAGGACTACTCGGTCAACGATCACCAGCCTATGCAGGGACGAACGTGCGCATATATGCGCTTCGGACACGAACGGGCTCCAATAGCCACTGATCGAGCCCCGCGTGGCTTTGAAACACTTCTACCAACTCTTACGACACTCTTATTTCCATTCCCGATCACCCCTATCGTCGCCGATCCACAAACGAAGCCGATCGCTTCAATTTCATTTAAGCAAGCACCCAAAGCTTCAAAATGGAGTTTCAGGATTTTCTCTTATTGTTTTTCTTGTTCTTTTGGCTCAGTATAGTAGTGAAACACATGATCCACACCTCCTACCACCCCACGATCAGTTTCAGATATTTTAAACATGTTTTAGTACATTTTTTGTGCATTCTTTCCCTCATGTAGTCTGCAACCCCAGAATCGCTCCATCGCCCCAATATTCTTCTTGGGAACACAAAGGACAATTACTAGCTAGCTCTCACTATAAGTACGCTTGTAAATTTCTCCAGAATCTAAGGCAGTATAACCTCCACAGTCTCAGAACAGTCTCCACATCTTTGCTTGACATCTCAACATCGCTTGCTTTGTTAACGAATCGTCACCAGCCGTTCGTCATCGATTCAAGCATCCTATTGAACCCATTGTTCATCTCAAAACTGTTAAGTTACAGTTATCTCTCTATCTACAACTCGCGTCACTGTACGCGAACTTTAAGCGCTGATATTTGATTCCGCATCAGCGCATCCCCCGCGCTAGATTTCATACACACCGCTTAGATCACATTTTAGGCGCTTAAGAGCCGCATCAAATATACTCGAAGAAAATCATTAAAACAAAATAAAATAAACAAAATAAAATCATTAAAACAAAATCAAATAAACAAAATAAAATAGATAAAAATCATTTTCTTGTTTCTTATTACTCATGGCCCATATCCCGTTCCCACGATCGTATACACTTTATATAAGCCGTTCCCACGGTGTCATTACAAGTTGTTTACTTTTCAATGTCCGACTCTAATGACCGTATCCTAGTATACAATCTTAATAACCTTCTGGGAAATCAAGTGTATACCCGGGGTCTTGCAACCTGAATGTGGATGCTATGGTTAGCATAAATAAATAGTGTTTTCAATTTGTGGGTGGATTGCAAAAAGTCAATCTCTCCACTTTGGATACTTGTGTATCCTGTTGCTTAATAATATAAATGTTTACCCAATTCCAATTTTTCTCCTTCTCCTGTCACTCTTTTCTCTTGATCATCAGTGGATCATATAGGTTGCTTATCATTTTACCAAGTTGAGTTGTTAATTTTTTTTATCCGTTCCTGGTTAAAGCAAGAGAACTGTATTAAGCTAAACCCTTAACCCTAATTACTTTGGCGCCCAAGGCTACGTGAAATAATGAAAGTCGTGTTCCTATGGCTGTTATTCAGTTTAAAAAAATATCTTCTTAGTGGAATAATTCCTTCATTTTCTCCCTCACAGGGACTGAGAATGCATATAGAAGGATTGCATGGAAATGAGATAGCGAAGTCCATTGGAATCCAGAGCACATCGTTGTTCATCTACCTGTGAGATCCCAGATATCAGTGTCTACATATGGGCTTTACATTGAATATCTACTTCAAGAGTTGTTTGGATCAAAATAATCAAATGGTCTTGCTCATTTGGTGTTAATCCTGGAACTCGACCATTCTCCAAAAGTTCCACGAGGCGCTCAACTACACTCCATGAGAATTCATGATCGTCGAGTTCTATAAAACCATAATGAGTAGAAGTGTTGTGGTAGAAAACAGATGAAGGAAAACCTTTCAGACCCATAGTTATTGTCAAAAAGGTTTGTGCATCTTGAACGGTAGTTTCCAGTCGACTGGGGGATCAGTATTCAACAAGGGGAGCGAAGTGATTTGGATTAAAGATGCATACACCTTGAGTCTCCTGTTGCAAGAATTCATCTGTTGACATAGGAGGTACAGACAATTTTTGGAAACCATCAGCTAAAGCATCTTCTAGAGCCGTCTTCAGCCAAAAAATAATCCATTTTACAAGCTCCAGCTTCTCTGAGGCTATATCAGCTCGTGCATAAAGCAAAGGAAAATGATTATATACCCCACAGCAAACACTGAAGCAGCATCTGCAGATGGTAGTCAACTAAAGGCCCATTACGTGTAGGCACAAGTTCAAACAAGGAGTTGGGTCCATTACCATCTGTCAGAACCCGACTGAAACCTCAGGCCTCCGGGCCCGAACCCCCGACCATCACGTTTCACCTATTCATACCTCATGTTTGATCTCTTCCCCTCATAGCTTACAACCCTGACCTCGGTCATTCGGTCACCAATCCCCGAACCCTCTCGTATATAATTCGCTCATTCATGTACATGATGATCAGTTCTGATATCAACAGAGATACCCTAATACATTCTACTTTAATCTTCACGCTCCTTTGTCCCTCTCGCTAAGGTCACGCCCGAACTTCGGGTGACCTCGGGCCTCGTCTGAAATATGGGACAGGACTCTGAGCTGGCACAGCACATAAGCTGAAGCCAAGTCCCATCTGACCCGTTCACCGAGTCTCGGCCCTCCTTGGCAACCCGACCCCGAACCTCAGTCGACTCTATCTTGAGTCCCAATCTCCACTCTGCTTCCGCTAAGATTCAGTTCTTAACACCATCCACCATCTGGCCAAAATGGAACATTTGGTGACCAGCAAAAACTAGTAATGAACCACCAGATAACCAGATAGAGTCACAGATAGGATATGGTGTCAGTCTGAAGCTTAGGGTTCAATACATACTCAAGCATCTACAAAAAAGACATACTGAGTTATTTCCACCTGGCCAAATACACCCCAAGCCAGCTCCTATTCAAAATATGTCATACGCTGCTGGCACAAAAGGATGACACGGTGTGCATAATCAATAGCTAAGATTGATTGAGCATCAGCAGTTGATGTCCAGTCGAGATTGTTGATGGGATCAACACCACTGCAGATATCTTTTCAGTAGCATAAACTGGAGTAACAAGATTCTGTAGCACAGCATACCTGGATACATGACAGTATTCGAGGCCCAAAGAAAATTCGGATTCTTTTGAGTCCCATATTGTGATCTCTTCCCCATCAGGATGTTAGACAACTAAAACAAGATTATGGTCACACATGAGGAATAAACAATTATTATCCGACATACCCAAGACGGTCTTCTTCACGGAGCTGCATCTTGCCATGCATATATGTATTTGACCGGTACGTACAGAGCCAGTGCATAACCATTTTCCCTGTTCACTGCATGGTGAGTCGGTCTCCGGTATCCAAAAATCCAACTCTCCTCCAGTTGAAATGCTGACAAGCACATCGTGTTGAGTAGGTAGAATATCGGAACCCCAAGCCATCAGGTCAACAGGAAGGATGAACTGGGGGGCAGCTGGTAATGGAAGGGAGGTGTTGGAATAGAGAATGGGCAGGCATGTGGTAGAGAGGCCTGATGGTATATGGATTTGTACAATCGAAGAATACTCCATGACACTGATGAGAAGTGTATGCGACTGGCAAGGAGGTAATGAGAACAAGGAGCAAAGTGCAGGAATAGAAA
>QMFG01004924.1:0-17471 GCA_003314545.1 Ramaria sp. MG151 | reverse complement strand
CCAACAAATCTCCCAGGATGTCATTCATGAAACGTTGGAAAGCCGCGGGTGAGTTAGTAAGCCTGAAGGGCATTACTAGCCACTTGAAGGACCCATATTGGGTCTTCAACGTGGTCTTCCATTCATCTCCTTTGGCAATTCGGACGAGGTGGTACGCGTGTTGAAGGTCGATTTTGGTGTAATACCGAGACTTCTTCGGTGTGTCCAACAGGTCCGAGACGAGGGGTAGTGGGTATCGGTCTTTCTTAGTTACCTTATTCAGCCCTCAGAAGTCTACGCATAGTCGGAGCAAGCCATCTTTCTTACAAACGAAGAGGATTGGTGCTTCGTGCAAGGACCGAGAGGGTCGAATGAAACCGATGTTTGTGTGTTCGTTGATGAAGGATCGGAGGGTTTCGAGTTCAGACCGAGAGAGTGAGTAGATTGGGGGTTGAGGTGGTTCGGCGCCATCCTCGAGAGTAATCTTGAGGTCGTATGGTCTGTGAGGCGCCAGGGTGTCCGCCCTAGACTTGGAGAATACGTCCCCGAAGTCACGTTAGTCTTCAGGTACGCCCTCCATGTCTGCGGGGGTCGGAGATAGGTCGGTCAAGCATGCTGAGAGCTCGGTCAAGGCCAGGTTGAGGTGAAAGGTCTCGGATCCCTCTAACTTACAGGCACAGGCGAACATGGATGCATTGGTCAGGGCGATGCGAGGAGCCTCAAGCTTCGGGATGGATTCGGAGGGTGACTTTGGCTCGGCTGTAGCAGCGCAAACTTCGGTCGTTGGAGGTTCGGCCAGATTATCCAGTCAGGGTGCTCGGAAGGTAATACTGCCCAATACCCAGTCAATCAACGGATTGTAGCGGGTGAGCCAGTTGTGCCCAAGCACAGCCGAACAGGACGAGTCTAGCAAAGTGACATAAAAGTCTACGGGGAAAGTGTGGTCAGAGGGGAAGCGAATAGGTAGTTCTACTGCTTCAGTAATTATGGAGTTTGTACTTTCATCGAATAGTCTAAGAGGGATCAGGTCTATGGTTCGGGTTCGGAGGTTGTGTCTACATACAAAGGTGGATTCAAGGAAACAATGTGTGGAGCCAGAATCTATTAATGCTTTAAAAGGAGTGTTTAGAATAGTTTCGGAGGACAAATTAACTACAAGAGACGTAGGACTAAAGAGAGCGGAAGCATTGAGTCTAACTTCTAAATTGGCACATTTGGGGTCAACGCAACCCTCGGGACGTGCAGAAGCTGAAGGGTTGTGGATCAGTTTTTTGCCTTGGGGACTGTAGCCATAGGTTCGGCCTTGGCCTCTGAGGGCTGGTTGGCTGCCTGTGCCGCTCGGGCCTTGGCTGTGGCTCTCGGACACACACTAGCTTTGTGGTCCGTGCTCCCGCAGACCAGACACAAGTTCAGGTTGAAGCAGCGTTGGCGTTCTTGGGGGGTGAGCTTGCCATCGGGCCCGAGCTTACCCGAGAGGTTGGGTCCCTTTGACTGAGGCATGGAAGGCTTTGCAGCCTCTTTGCCTTTGGCTGAGGTACCTTGCTGTGCCTTCGGGGTCGTGTTCGGGGCCAGGGCAGCCAATTTCTCGGTCCTAGGTTTGGACTTGATGACGACTGGGTCATTTCGCGAGCGAGCTCACCTCGACGTTCCCAGTAGCGCTGGTCGATCCGTTGGACCAGATCTCAGAGCTTATCCAGGGTGCGGGGTTTGTCTAAATGAATCATCTCGTCTTTGATCCGCTTCAGGAGGGCAAGATAGGCCTTCCGAAGCAGCGCTTGGTCGTTGTAGTCGACGAGCGAGGCGAGGCGATAGAATTCAACGAAAAACTTGGTGGCCTTGTGACTGTCCTTCATCACGAGGTTCTCAAGGTCTACTTCGGCGTCTGCGACTGCATCATACGGGC
Organism: Ramaria sp. MG151; assembly: GCA_003314545.1. Lineage (NCBI taxonomy): Eukaryota > Fungi > Basidiomycota > Agaricomycetes > Gomphales > Gomphaceae > Ramaria > Ramaria sp. MG151. The sequence goes on along the minus strand of QMFG01004924.1, from coordinate 15,589 downwards.
CAAAGTTGATCATGAGCTCCTCGGTGAAGCTATCGTAGTTGTTGAACCACTCTGGTTCAAACGAAGAGTCATCAGTAAGGTACGGCTCGAAATAAACAAGAGCCATGCCTTTGAGGAAGGACAGGGCGTAGTTGACCTTGGCAGACTCATCCGAGAATGCTTTCGGTCGGGTGCAGAAATTCAGTTTGCACTGAAGGAGGAAGCCTCGTAGCTTCTTCAGGTCCAAGCCGTCAAACGTATCAGGTTCCCAAATTTTCACTTTCAAGGATTCGGTTTTTTGGGAACCCATGAGGTCCGCAATCTTGGAGAGAGCCTTGGCAAGGGATTCTCCAACATTGGTGTTGTTGTCTGACGGTGGGTCAGGGTTGGGGTTGGGGTCTGGATTCAGGTGGGGTTCAGATCATCGTCGGGGGGTTCGCGATATGGTTCGGGGTCATCGGGGACTTCCTCGATATGTCCCTCAGGAACCGAATGATCGCAAAGGGGCATGTTTCGGTGTCGAAACAAAGGAGTTGGGGTCGGGGAGTTCCTTGCTCTTAGAGCTAGGATGGAGGGTGTTGCTCTACTGATTTGGTTTCAAGCAGCGGATCAGGTGGTCGGGGTCATAAGGACTGTCTGAGCTTCGAGAGTTCTGATATACTGTTAAGAACTGAATCTTAGCGGAGGCAGAGTGAAGGTTGGGACTCAATATAGAGTCGACCGAGGTTCGGGGTTGGGGGGCCAAGGGGGGCCAAGGCTCGGCGAACGGGTCGAGTGGGACTTGGCTTCAGCTTATGTGCTGCGCCAGCTCAGAGTCCTGTCCCGTATTTTGGACGAGGCCCGAGGTCACCTGAAGTTCGGGCATGACCTTAGCGAAAGGGATGAAAGAGCGTAGAGATTAAGCAAGGTGTATTGGGGTATCTTAGTTGATATCAGAACTGATTATCATGTACATGAACGAATAGCTTATATACGGAGGGGTTTGGGGATCGGAGACCGGATGACCGAGGTCAGGGTCGTAAGCTACGCAAAAGGAGATCAGACAGATGGGATGGATATGAAACATGTTTGAGGTGAACGGGGATTCGGGCCCGAAGGGCCGGGGGTTCGGTTCGGTGGTGGGGGTTCTGACAGTAAGCTACAAAGGGAGAAGATCAAATGTGAGGTATGAATAGGTAAAACATGATGGTCAGGGATTCGGGCCCGGAGGTCCGAGATCTCGGGAATCGGTTGGGGATGGGCTCTGACATAACCCTACATCCATCTACAACTCTTATCATTGATAATTGAATTCTGACACTTTACCACACACAAGCATTGGATGCTGAAAAAAATTAGTTCCACCAGCACTTTCTCCAGATCAGGATACAAAACCAGATTACATAATTAATAAGCACCATCACAAGCCACTTCAACAAAAAAAAACCAAATACAAAAACAAAACAAAAGACTACAGATAGCTATATTTTTCAACTCCATTTTAAATATAAATCAGTGACTGTGGTATCCAATCTATCTCCAAGTTCATACACAAACTAAACAAACTCCTCAACATCAAAATAGCAGCATCCACAGCTAACCATCCACAAACTGATGGCCAAACAGAACAGGTGAACCAGGAAATTGAGCAATTCCTCAGGCTTGTTATTATTTATTCAACGATATCCTTATGTAATCATAGCATAACATCAGGAGGATTGCGTCAGAGAAAAGGAAAGCAATATGGAAAAATTACATTGATTTATTTATTTGTAGTTCTGAAGATACATGTATTGGTTTCACAAACATTAGAAGTAATTAGTCTAGTTACAGGCTGATGATTGCCACATGTAGATACACACCCCAGACTCGCTCCACATCCCCATTTTCTTTCTTATCTACAAGACAATTTTCATAGCTACAGTTTCACTTAAATATGCTTGTAGTTCTTAATAGGAAATATAATGGAAATGTTTTATATATTTATTTGGTTTTATTTGATTTTTATTTGAAGTTTCTTTGAGCCTTGCTTGATATGCTGAGTTGGTGCTAATTTTGTAATCTATCCAAAAGTGTATTGTGATGGTTTCAGACAGTAATTAGTTCCATATTTGTGCTATCCTACCCTCATGTATATTCCAACCCCAGAAACACTCCATCGCCCTCATATTTTTCATTCATCCACAAGAGACTCACCCTAGCTATTGTTTTGCATAAATACACTTGTAATTCTCACTATAATCTAAGGTAGAAATCTCCATAAAGTTCCCCATATTCTGAATCTCTTGCTTTATGTCTGCAATTGCTTTACTGCTAGCAAATCATCACTGGCCATTTGCTTTCAATTCAAAGCCTCTATTCAACTCAACAGTTGCTTCATTTTTGTTAAGTAAAATTTGTATCTCTATCTACAAAGCTCACATCACTGTATGTGATCTTTAAGTGCTTACATTGCATCCACATCAGCACATGCCCTGCATCTCAATAAATTTTTGCTTAGATTACAAAATCAGCATCTATTGTGTGCGTTCAAGAAACTCAAGCAAAAACATCAAATAAAATCAAATAAAAATACCAAATAAATATAAAAACATTTCCATTTCATTTCTTATTAGTTGCAGGCTTACTCTCCCAATAGAGTTGCCTTTCCAATATTAAACACTAATATTAGTCCTAGGGTGGTCCATGTATTACTTTGTGTTATTGTATATGTCATTTATATTATTCAACATCTGATTGCTTTTCCACAGATTATGTAATCGACACGAACACCAGATGCCATAGCACTTGTCATAAATATATGTAGTCATTTCTGTGACCAAACAATATACAAAAACATCAAAAATAATCCACCAATAAAAACATTCAAATTTCCAATGATATGTGAAGACATTTTCATTCTGGGAATATGAGACCTGATGATGCAGCCCCAACACCACTGAAACATATTGTCAAACCACCGAGACAATGTTCCATCATTAATTCCATGATGTATGGGCATTGATCCAATCATGAGTTGGGAGAGTCAGGGGATATCAGTTGGTATGTCAGGTGCCGCCAATTTCTATTTTTTTTTCCTATTTTTTTTCATTGTATTTTCCTTCTCCTCCACCCTGTCTCATATCTCACTCCACAATCACCTGTCCCAAACCCCTAGTATAATTTCCAATACATCTGCCCTTGACCCTGTGTTCTCATATCCATTCCACCCTTCTGAATACATGGCTGCTTATGTTGTGCCTTAACATATGTAAAATCCCCCTATTAACTGTTCTGTGTCTTGTAGTTATTTGTCTTGAATATTTGTATAAGTACTGCTAATGTAGTGCGAAAATATGTAACTAATTGCAAAATCCATTCACCACATTCCTTGTTTTGAGTCTTTTTAGCAAATTGTCTTGTAGTTGCCTCTTATCTGCAATCTCCTTGGGACTTATTGAATTTCTTTTGATATATCGATATTCCTACTCTATTTGCACTACATACATCACACCAATCCTTAGCTCAATGAACTATTGGTGTTCTCTCTTTGACCCATCGGTGAGGCTGAATTCCCTTCAATACCCGGTGCTACTATGATCTATATCGATCACAAGATCTATAGATCATCAATTGGAAGATACACCTGTCACTCATCAACAGCAGCACTTGTAATATGAATAAAAGAAATTATATTTCATTTCTTAAGAAAATCCAGGATGATGCTTGTCAAAATCTGATATTTGATCTAGAAATGTATCCCCACTAGGCATGATGGCTGAGATAACAGACAAGACAAATCAAGCCCAGGCATTTGGTTCCATGATTCTACTAACCATTAGTTACCTATTGGTTTCTTAGTAATCTGATATATCAGCTCATGATGTGATGCTGAGCTTCATTTATTTCTAGCTATAGTTGTCCCACCTTTCTGTAATGTACACCATATGAACCCATCTTTTTGATTTGGCATCAGTGTTGTCCATGGATATATCCTACATCTTCATATGCTATTATAAAACTACTCCCTATTATAGGATTATCATCAAGGTAGGGCATCATGAAAAATCATGTGTTGGTATTTAATAAACAACTTCCTATTAATTGAAAAAAAGACAATCAAAAGGGTCTGTTGTAGGAATTTGGGAAAATAGCTAGTAACTCTTCTGGTAGCAGTAGGATTAGGATTGAGAAGTTCTGTTAAGAACTGAGTCAGAGCAGAGGCAGAGTTAAGTTTGGGACTCAAGACAGAGTTGACTGAGGTTTGGGGTCAGGTTGCCAAGGAGGGCCGAGGCTCAGCGAACGGGTCAAGTGGGACTTGGCTTCAGCTTATGTGCTGTGCCAGCTCAGAGTCCTGTCCCTATTTTGGATGAGGCCCGAGGTCACCCAAAGTTTGGGCATGACCTTTAGCGAGGGGAACGAAGGAGCGTAATAATTAAAGCAGAATGTATTTGGGTATTTTAGTTGATATCAGAACTGACTGTCATGTACATGGATAAGTGGCTTATATACAAGAAGGTTCAGGGATCGGTGACCGAATGACTGAGGTCAGACTCGTAAGCTATGAAGGGAAAAGATCAAACATGAGGTATGAATAGGTGAAATGTGGTGGTTGGGGGTTCAGGCCTGGAGGCCCGAGGTCTCGGGAATCGGTCGGGGATGGGCTCTGACAAGTTCTCCAAATTAACAACTCCTTAGCAACTATTCAAGCTGTCATATTTCTTGTAGCTACCTAAATTAACAACTATAGCCTTTTCAGTCATTGTACCATATGTAATATCTTCAGTGACTGTTCAAACTGAGGAGGAAGATTGTGGTGAGCTGTGTCACTTGAATTTAATATAAGAAATAGAAGAAATATTCTTATGTATTTTATTTATTTTATTTGACTGATTTTTGATTTTTCAAAGTTGTATATTTGTGATGGGCGAGTTAGGTGCTTAATTGTAAGCGACTGTGTAGTGATGCGGGGTAGCGCCTATGCAGGTATAAATGTCAGCACTTATAGATCACATACAGCAATGTGACCTTAGTAGATAAAGATGAAGCTTCAACTTAACAAAATTGAAGTGAATTGTTGAGTCTGATAAATGCCTTGAGTTGAAAGCAAACAGCCGGTGACAATTTGCTATCAGGAAAGCACTTGTGAAGATATTGAGCAAGAGATTCAGAATAAGGAGAACTTGTGGAGTTTTACTGCCTTGGATTTTGACGAGAACTACAAGCTTATTTAAGCAAAACAATAGCTAGGGTGAGTCTCTTGTGGATGAATGAGAAAGAAAGGGATGGTGGAGCGGTTCTGGGGTCCGAATCTACATGAGGGGAGGATTGCACCGAAATGGAAGTAACTACATGTTAAAACTTCTGAAACCAATCTCTGAGTCTTCAGAACTACAAATCATGGAAACAACAATTATTTGTGAGTGGAAAGAACAAGAAAAACTGTCCAGAACAATCCTGAAACATCTCTAATCATTTGCTACCATCAAGAATGCCAAAGGCACCCAAAACCAACTATTGGGCTTGGAAGCAAAATATCAGTGTTATTATTATCTTCCCTAAAAAGTTCAGATTATGTAATCACTGAAAGGCATCAGCAGGATCACCTTAAATAAAATAGAAAAACAAAAACAATGACCCTGGATTTGTGACTCCAATTCAAGGCTAACAGCCTTAAAATTATTTTGTTTATTTTCAGATTCCACCAGACAAATGGGCCCGAACGTGATCAATCACAAATGGATGCATACATGTCTTTGGGCACAAACAGGCTTAAATAGCTACCGATCAGCAACCACATGACTCTGAAATACTACCAAAGATCAATACAGCAATCGGAAATTGAATTCTATATACCCCTATTGATGCCAATCCACAACCAAAGCTCTGATGCTTCAATTTCATTTAAGACAAGCCCCCGAACCTTTGGAAAGAGTTTCAGAAGTTTTCCTATCAATTTCTCTTGTTCCTTTCACTGGATAAAATTTGTTGACCCTATGATTTGTAGTTCTGAACAACCACAGATCGGTTTCATCAAGTTTTGCCAGTAGATATAGTTGTTTTAGTACTATATCCTCCACATGTAGTCAAAGACCCCAGAACCGCTCCACAATCTCTATCTTTCACCAGCATACACAAGACATATATCCTAGCTACCATTCCCTTTAAATACGGTTGTAATTCTCGCTATAATTCAAGGCAGTAAATCTCCACCAGTCTCAGTATTGTGTCTCATTGGTTGCTCTATATCTTTACTATCATCTCTCTGGTAGCAAATCACGATCAGATCTTCGCACTCGATCACAAGAAACTACTGAGATCAATCATTATCTCAATTTTGCTAAGTTGCACACTTATCTCTGTTCCAAACCATTCGCGCTACTGCACGCGAACATTTAGCGCTGAGAATTTGGATCCGCATCAGCGTTTCCCCCGCATCTCAATAGACTCTCGGTTAGATCACAATATTAGCGCCGACTCAGCGCGTTCAATAAACTCGAACAAAACATCAAATAAAGCTCAAATAAAATATATAAAAACATATAAAAATATTCCAATTACATTTATTATTAATCAGGCAGTGTAAAGAGAACATAAGAGAATAATTAGTGTGAGCCAAGAAAATAAGGAAATTTGAGAATTCATAAAGTGAATGTTAGTATATTTCAAGAAAAATTTAGTAAAGAAGAGATTGTTAGAAGATATTTGGGTTGGTTACAGTGTACTACCTATATGCACCCAACATCTGTGAAAAAAAAAAAAAAAAGGGAGGGGGGGAATTGGTCCTGCGGTGCGAAGCATCGGCCCACTTCCACAAGTCCACAAGGGTGTCGGTGCCTTCCATCTTTGGTAACAAGTCACACAATATTCGTCCGATCCCCGCGGCGGGGTCTTGATCGTGGAATTCGTCCCTTTATTAAATAGATATTCTCAATATACCGTTGTAATGTTTACTAACTTGTGCTCACCACGGAAGGCAAAGCGATATACTAAAGTAAATCTCAGACTATCATGACCCATCACCATGATTGCATCCGTGACACGACACGACACAACCTACCTCATCGACCATTCTATCCTCACTTGATAATTCACCAGCATATATCAATTTCCAATGAAGTTTATGGTGACCGGCTTGTACATTAATATAGAGACCATCGTCCTTTAGAATGTCAGTTGACCTTCTATCGAAGAGGAGTTATTTATTACCAGATCATCCCAAGCGAGAGAGAAGGTTCGCGAGTGCTGGGATTCCACCAAGGCCTGTTATGTGTCATTAATAATTGTAAGAACAATGACTCTTACGTACTTTGACAGATGACTGCTGCTCGCACAAGCATATTAATGACATACAGCTTTACGTGAACAATGAAACAAACCATATCATATAATCTCAAAATTGCCTCTATGGGGTTTGGTGACGAGAATGTCCGCCAGAGCCAAGTACGAAGTGACTCAAAATGACCACCAGGTAAGTGGTAGACTTGGAATGGGAGGGTGGCTGTGGCTCTGCTTGCTCCAACAAGCTGCAATATTGAGGAATCCCTGAGAATAAGAAAAGGTCAACCTCTGACACCTTTACCAGCCAATCACACCTTACAGAACTCGTTTGCGTAAAGCCATGTCTTGATTAAACTACAAAATGATGAAAAACAGTCTGAAATCCCAAAAAATGGAAGCATACCAAATATTTCTGTGCTGTGGAACGCAAGGCATGGTAACTCTTCACTAGGACTAGACGATTGTCTGGGCGTTTCGCCGTATGAAGCTTGACGGTAACAGTAGTCTTGGAGGAATTTGGTTGTGCGCGTAATCTGATGTCATATATTCCGATGGTCTGAAGGATATTGATATCGTCCAGTTTGAACATGAGTAGCTGAATCAAAAAATTCAGCACACGGCATGCTTGGATAATATGACAATACATGCATTGGGATCATCCCCACCCGGGGACGTTGCATGAGTTTGCCGTCGGGATATCTCTTCAATGCGCATGACCGCAGAGAAAGTCTCACTTGCCATAATTTCCTGCGAGGTCACCGATCGTCCGATATGCTGAAGCTGCAAAGACTCTGAAATCTCTAAACAGCAGTAGCGATGGAAATTGGACTAACCGTCTCCAATGTATCCACCCCTAGCAGCAGCTGAATCATTGGGGTGAGGAATGGCTTTGTTATATGTCAGTTTTCAACTCACTAGGATGGAGTGCCGGGCATCTGAAAGGCGTTTTTCCAGTATCGTGATCGCAGCATCACGATCTCCGGAGTTTTTGAGAGCCATCATAGACGAGGAGGAGGTATACCGTTTCACAACCTTAAGAACGTCGTGTAAAACCCTTCCATTACGTAGGACACATCAATCCAGCGGTGTACCCCACACGAGGAGAAGTACTCACCCTTCAAACTCATCCAGTTTGACCCTCAGACCAAGTGTCATGCTGTCCCACTTGCCTTGCATGTTCTCGGCAATGCTCACAAGGGAATCTGCGACGAGGTGCGCGAGATACTGGAGCCTAGCCGTATTCCGCTTCGAAACCTGAGAAATACGAACGACATCGGTTAGGGCGCCGATGTTCCTCAGGTTGGCACACCTGAGCCATCTGGGTAATCTGGATTGCAACTTTGAAAGCGATACTGAGCCCTGGAACGAACGATGCCGTCTCTCCCAAGCGAAGGATATCGGTTGCGATGTTCATGTTCTGTGAGGAGTACAGTGATAGAACGAGTTGTGAGGTTGGTTCTGGGGGGCTGGAGCTATATGAGAGTTCAGGATAGCTGTGCCACAGGTAGAGATGGGAAAACACAGCATACCTCGTGAGGACCGTAGCTGTCCGGTTGAATCCGACCTGTCAAAGAAAGGTTACAGTTCACTATGGATGATGTAATGAAGGAAATCTGACAAACCAAAATGAAAGCGATGCTGAGCCCTGGAACAAGCGATATCGTCTCTCCCAAGCGGTGAAAATCAGTTGCCATGTTCATGGTCTGTGAAAAGTACAGTGGTAGAATGAGTTGAAATGGTTGGTTCTGCGGGGGCTGGACCCATATGAGAGCTGTGTAATAGATAGCGCTGGAGATACAGAGTATGCCTCGCGAACAACTTCTGAGGACCGCATCTGTACGGGCATTGGAAAATTGCCGCGCAGTGTGCTGCGCACTGAAGAAATCAAGCAAATATGCTTTTACGGACTAAAGAGAATGTGATTCTGGAGGGCAACACAGATTATCTGGCTGATTCTAGACTATCCTGTAGCTATCACAACAATAAATGTAAAAATCTGTGTGAAAGTATGTGATACTGCGCGGCACTCATTCCAGCCTGCGAGGCACTAAATGTCTGCGCGCAGCATATATAAATACCTTCTAGCCATCCTTATTACTGTCATCTGCTTCAATAATAACTTGGATCCAAGCTGCACAGAGTCTAATATCACATAGCATGTAGTCTCTCAGCTATCTTCTTGCTGGTTTCATAAGCTAATCTCCTGTTAAAATTCCAGAACTTGTCTGGTCTGTCTATCAGTATTTTAGTCAGTACAAAAGGCCATCCTGCAGCCTTTGAACTGTTTTCAAACTACCACTTCAAATCAAAGAATTATTTTTTCTCATTTCATGCTACATACATACAAATGAAATCTCTGTGTATTTAGTAGCTGGTCTTCATCTTTCTACCCTATGCTCTTCTAGTGTGCTTCCATGATATGAAATACAGAGTAAGTGTCATGTGTCACAGTCATGTATCTGGCTGATCTCTGGATCTCCAGATCTATTAGGTTGATCTCCAGGTTCATCCAGAAACCTTGTTACTCTTCTATCCTTGCTTCCCCTTGTCATCCCATTTTGACCCCCCTCATTTCTATGTTTTGGAAATATTTTTTTGATGGTTATGAAACATGTTTCACTTACATTAGTCATCCCTGGATACGATCCCCAAGACTCTTAGTATATAGACCCACAACCCTCTTGTATATTCCTCAGTCTGATATCAACATAATACACCTTGTTCTCTACCCTCCAGATACTTGTATTTCCGAAATACAGGGACAGAATGCTGAGTTGGTGCAACACACAAGTTGAAGCCAAGTCCCTCTGACCTGGCTGGAAGTCTACCAGAAACTTCTGGAACCCTGCTCTACACTAAGTGACATGTCCCAGAAACATCATCATTGTTCATGGATTGTCATTTAACATCAGTAACAATACATCATTTAACAGTGTATCAGAACTACCAGACTCAGTAATTCAAAATAGTCATTACTTGATTAACCACCCAAAACCTGCCCTCATGGGCAACCCCTACAGTCCTGGCTAGCTAGAAGCATGCCTCTGACCACAAACCCCCCTTTTCATTGTCATTACCTACATCTGGCAGAAGGTTCTCAACAATCAACAATTTCGTGGTCAAAAGAAAACCAAATTCCTGGACCCCTGGCTAACGACCCTGACCCTGACCCTGATCCCAATCATCCATCTGACGACACATCAAACCCTGACGACCAGCTCAGCACCAACCCAGTCCCATCCCCAGAACCTGAAGAACAAGAAAATGTAGCCAAACAATTGTCCAAGGCCATTGCCAAACTTGCAGAGTCTATGAATTCCAGAAAAGATGACAGTCCCAAGATGAAAATCCAGAAACCAGATTTCATTCAATGGATCCAACTCAAATAACTATGTGGCTTCCTCCTTCAATTCTTCAATGTGAATTGAATTTCCATGCTAAACCAAAAGCTTTTGCATCCAATCAGGCTAAGGTCACTTATGCCCTCTTGTTCCTGAAAGGCACAGCTGTTGACTATGACACAGCAAATGACCCATCATGGCTATCAGATTATGATGGATTCATCGATGAACTGATGATCAATTTTGGCCTCTATGATGCAATCACGGATGCCAAAGTTGAACTGTAACAGCTTGTTGTGAAGGAAAGTCATAAGGCAACAAAATTCTTCATCCAATTCTACCGACTCTCTTCAGTCCTTGATTACAACAACCAGATGCTACTCTGAAAAGCATACTTAGCCCTTCCAAAGCACATCAAGGACTAAATGGTACATTTCAACAAGCCAGCAAAATTGGATGGACTCCAGGACCTTGTACAAAAAATTGATCAGCATTACTGGGAACACAAGTCAGACATCTCCAGGGAGCAAGGCCCAGCTCCTAAAACTGAGGCTAAGAACAAGAAGCAGCAAAACAATTCTGACCAGAAGGCCACTAACAATGCCCCAGCATCAAAAGACAAGGGAACAGCTGACCCAAACCCAGCTCAGTCTAAGAAGCCAGATCTTGCAGATAAGCTCGGAAAAGATGGCAAGCTCACTTAGCAAGAATGGCAACAGTGCCTTGACAACCAGCTCTGCTTGTTATGTGGCAGGAGTGGCCATATGGTTTACAAATGCCCCAAATCAACCAAAGCACAAGCAGCCAAGGTTCCCGAAGCTACAATCTCCAAAATCAAGGCCAATTCTCTGACCATAACCCCTGGGACAAAAATTAGTCTGCAACCCTCCAGTCGGTGCACATCCCCAGGGTTGCATTGACCCAGTACATGTCCCCATAGACATTAGACTCAATGCTTCCACTCTTTCTAGTAGTCCATCATTGACAGTTACTCTATTTTCTGATTCCATAGATAATGTTCTGATCAAGGTATTAGTAGATTGCAGTTCTACACATTGTTTTATCAAACATACATTTGTCCATAGATACAACTTACCTACCAGACCTATTTCCCCTGTATCCCTTTGAAACTCTTTGATGGTAGTACAAATTCTTTTATTTCTGAATCTGTAGAACTCCTAATTTACTTTTCTCTGCATGAATATTTTTCTGTAGTATTTTACATATCGTTATTAGACCCCTCCTGTTTGGTAGTACTTGGACATAACTGGCTCACCCACCACAATCCAATGATTGACTAGGTATTGGGCAGTATTATGTTCCAGACCACCTCTCCCATGAACCTGATGACACATCTGTTATTATTTATCTATCTACCGCACGAAAATTGTATTACATAATCTACTGATCCATCAGTAGCGCCGTACAGAATAAAACAACAAAAACATCATAAAATTACTACTAATGAGAATTCAAGGCCTTGAGCCTTAGAATACATTCTGTTTACATCTTTAGGATCACTTGGTGAACGATCCCCGAAGCAATGCAGGGATGAACGTGCGCATATATGCGCTTCGGACACGAACGGGCTCCAATAGCCACCGATCGAGCCCCGCATGGCCTTGAAACACTTCCATCCACTGTTATGACACTCCAACTTCTATTTCTGACCACGCCTATCGTCACCGATCCACGAATGAAGCCGATCACTTCGATTTCATTTAAACTAGTTCCCGGAGCTTTGAAATGGAGTTTCAGAATTTTTCTCAATGTTTTTTCTTGTTATTTTGGCTCAGTATAGTAGTGAAACACATGATCTACATTCCCTACCACACCATGATCTGTTTCAGAGCTTTTAAATATGTTTTTAGTACATTTTTGTGCATTCTTTCCCTCATGTAGTCTCCAACCCCAGAATCACTCCATCGCCCCAATATTCTTCTTGGGAACACAAAGGACAATTACTAGCGAGCTCTCACTATAAGTACGCTTGTAAATTTCTCCAGAATCTAAGGCAGTATAACCTCCACATCCTCAGAATATTCTCTATCTGTTTGCTTGATATCTATCCATTGCTTGCTTTGTTAACGAATCGTCACTGGCCATTTGTCATCATTTCAAGCAATCTATTCGACTCAGTGCTTATCCCAAAACTGCTAAGTTGAAGTTATCTCTCTGTCTACAACTTGCGTCGCTGTACGCAAGCTTTAAGCGCTGACATTTGATCCCACATCAGCGCATCCCCCGCGCTAGAATTCATACACCGCTTAGATTATCTCTTAGGCGCTTAAAAGCTGCCTCAAGAAAACTTGAAGAAAAACATCAAAAACAATTCAAATAGATTCAAATAAAATACATAAAATTCCCATTCCATTTCTTATTAACATCTGCCGGCTAGTACCTGAGCTGCAACGGCTCTGGATCCACTACTGGAATCTGACACCCCTCTGAAGCTTGAAGATCCCCGGATTGCCCTGATAAATGCAGTAGCATTCATGCATGCCTGAAAACTAGAAGGCTCTTTGATGTTTCAGCTTAACCGGGTGTCACCGGAAATATCCAGATGATCCACATCCATCTCTGAAACCTTCAATCCAGTTGATCTTGAGGGTGTTCCTGAAGACTATCACAACTTTGCTGACGTCTCCAGTAAGGTGAAAGCTAATAAGAAAAGAGAATAGAATTTTTATCATATTTATTTTATATTTTGTTTGTGTTTTATTCAAGTTTTGATGAGGCTGCTTCAATACGAGTTTTAGGCACTTGTTTGATAATCTAAGTGGAGATGTATTGAAATGCAGGGGATGCGCTGATGCAGATGCAAAGTGTCAGCGCTTAAAGTTCATGTACTGTAATATGACCTTTGTAGATAGAGATAACAGTGCAACTTAACAAAAATGAGATAACTTTTGAGTTCTATAGATCCTTTGAAATGAAAGCAAATGGCAGGTGATGATTTGCTAACGGTAGAATGGTTGTAGAGATATCAAGTAAGAGATTCAGAATATGGGAGACCTTGTGGAGATTTTACGGCCTTAGATTGTACCGAGAAATACAAGTGTATTTAAAGGAAATGCTAACTAGGGTGAGTCTCTTGTGGATGAATGAAAAATAACAGGTTGATGGAGCGGTTCTAGGCTTAGAATCTACATGAGGGATGAAAAGCACAGAATTGGAACTAATTAATATCTAAAGCACTTGTCATTGAAACCAATCTGTGTGCTATGACAACTACAAATCATGTATGCAACAATTTATTTTCAGTGAAAAGAACAAGAAAAAGGATTGGAAAACTTCTGAAACTTCATTTCAAAGCTCCAGGTGCTTGTTCCAAATGAAATGGAAGTGTTTGGCTTCGGTTGTCGATTTGTAACAATAGGGATGTGTAGAAATGGTTAATCTATTGCTAGATTGGTTTTTGGTAACGTTTTGGAGTTGGGTGGATGCTGTTCACTGGCTATATGAGCCTGTTTGTGTCGGAATGTGTATATGCGCTTGTTTGTGATCGCATGGGCTCAGGGATGCTTTGCCAATTGAATCTAAAAATGTAAACAAAAGGTTTTCTAAGGCTGAAAGCCTTGAATTGAGATCAGCAATGTTTTTATGGTTATTTTCTATTTTATCCAGTTCTAAGCCGGCTCTACTGATCCATCAGAAGATTATGTAATGAAATATTTGCAGGGTGGATAATAAATAATAACAAAAGCCTCCAAAGTAGTGCCTCATTGTCCCTATGACCTCCAAATTGTCCTCAAGGATGGGGCTAAACCACCTCAACCTCCTATCTACCTGCTCTGGACCTCTGAGCTGGAAATACTTAGAGGATTTCTTGATGAGCATTTGAATATGGGTTTTATTTGTCCTTCCAGGTCTTCACACGGTGCACTGATCCTCTTTGTAAAAAAGAAAGATGGTTCGCTCTGGCTGTGTGTAGACTTCAGAGCATTAAATAAAGTCACAAAAAAAGATCGTTGCCCACTTCCACTGATATCCAACCTATTGGATGCACCCCAGAAAACCCACATATATTCAAAAGTAGATCTCCAGCATGCATACCATCTAGTCTGGATAGCTGAAGGAGACAGATGGAGGACAGCATTCAAGACCCAGTATGGATCTTTTGAATGGCTCATCATGCCTTTCAGCATCACCAATTCACCAGCAGCTTTCCAACAATTCATGAATGACATCAGGGGACCTCCTTGATAAATGTGTTGTAGTCTATCTGGATGACATCCTGGTCTACTCCAATAACCTCCATGAGCACAAGTGTCACATCTGAAAAATCCTGAAATGACTCTGGAAACATGGTCTTCCTCAGTCACCAAATTCTGCAAAACCTGCACCATGTGTATGTGATCCAGTCCCAGTGCCATCACCTGTATGGCCTCCTGAAAGAACTCCCAATCACCAAGAGACCCTGGAATTCCGTCTCGATGGACTTCATTTAACAACTGCCAAAATCCTCCAGATATTGTTAAAAACTGGATCAGAACGGAGGCAGAGGTAGGGTTGGGACTCAAGATAGAGTCGACCAAGATTGGGGGTCGGGTTGCCAAGGAGGGCCGAGGCTCGGCAAGCAAGTCAAATGGGACTTGGCTTCAGCTTATGTGCTGCACCAGCTCAGAGTCCTGTCCTGTATTTTGGACGAGGCCCGAGGTCACCTGAGGCTTGGGCATGACCTTTAGCAAAGGGAGTGAAAGAGCATAGAGATTAAAGGTAGAAGTATATTTGGGTATCTTAGATGATATCAGAACTGACTTTCATGTACATGAATGAGTAGCTTATATATGGGAAGGCTCGGGGATTGGGGACTGAATGACCGAGGTTGTAAGGGCAACCCTTCTAGCACTCTCAGATACTAGCAGAGGGGAGATCCAAAGTGATATATAAGTAGAAAAATACAAGAAAGGGAAACTCTCACCTAGCAGAGGGGAGATCCAAAGAGAAAAGTCTAAGGGTCCTGTAAGGGCAACCCTCCTAGCGCCCGTAGGTACCTAGTAGAGGGGAAATCCAAAGAGATATATATA
>QMFG01004920.1:0-16877 GCA_003314545.1 Ramaria sp. MG151 | reverse complement strand
GTATAGCTGCCCCCTCCTTTGTCCCTGTCCTTTGTTTTCATGTTGCTCTTCTGGCTTCCCTTGTTGTCTTCACCTCGTCACTGCAACTCGCTCTCCTAGTCTTCAAGCCCATTTCACCCCTTCTCTGTTCTTTCCTGCTTCATCTGTATTCTCATCCTTGTCTCATTTTACTTTATCTCTCATTCCCTCCCCCTTTGACACTTTCTACCCCACCTACCTGCCACTTCACTTGTGTCTCTTCTTGAATTCTCACCCAAAACCACCGGCCACTCGCATTCCTCTTGATAGTTCTTCTCCTTGCCTCTGATATTCTGCCTCTTCCAGCCCAAAACAGACAATAGTGCATATCTGGAGAAACAGAGACACCAGAGCCTCCAGCACATGGATATATTGCTCTTCTCATGTGAGTCCGAATATAATAACCTTCTCACCATCCGTTGACATTTAGATTAGGTTGGGGGTACACACCTTATATGCTGGAGCCACATGTCACCATCGATCCCTCTGCTTTTTGGGTCTGCTTTTTCTTTGGTTCTGTCATCAACCCCACCTTCGCAGCTCTATCTTGACCATTCTTGAGCTACATTTGGAATTGTCTCCTCTTTATTTTTTCTGCCACATCGACTCCATCGCCACTCACCCATGCCAGAGCTGCAGCTGGCTTTTGTTCCATCTGCTACCTGTTATCGCACTAACCCCATTGCGGCTTCGTCCGAGTATCAAGAAAGTGCTGGTGCAGAGGCACGCTGTGGCAGCAGCTTCGTCTCAGCTATGGTAGTGATGCTGCACGACTAAATGGATTGTGTTGGAGGTATGTTTATACTGTGGTACCCGCAGCGAGTTGATCATTTTGGAGCTTTAATAGTTTCGATCTCGCTTTGGTTTCCATACTTGTCAGGGAGTGCACTA
Source organism: Ramaria sp. MG151 (assembly GCA_003314545.1). Classification (NCBI taxonomy): domain Eukaryota; kingdom Fungi; phylum Basidiomycota; class Agaricomycetes; order Gomphales; family Gomphaceae; genus Ramaria; species Ramaria sp. MG151. Next base: position 15,968 of record QMFG01004920.1, on the reverse strand, counting down.
TGTTGGTCAGTTCAGTCACAGAAATTTGTTTTTCTGACAGGTCACAACTCACGAATAGACCTGTACCTATACATGTTGGTGGAAGTACTCTACGTTTCCAAGATGCTCTTAGTAGTTTGCTTCTATTGAATTCTGGCCCTGTAAATTTCCTTTTCGCGCTCATATGAACATGGACAACTGTTCAAGTTTGAGGCAGGGCTCAAAGCACCCAATTGTGATGGTGCTTCCACCCACAGGTTACTGCTATTGTTCCCATGCCACATTCCTACCGTGCACGTGGTATCTTGGACTTCCCTTGAGCTCGCAGTGAGCCCCAATATGTACATGCACCATTCAATTTGACCTTACTGAGTCTGTAGCAGCGTGTTCGTTCACCACCTCATCACTTGGCACACCCTGGCATCTGTTAGACTTTATGCAGTAGGATAGTTAGACTAGAGGATTTCTGTGTTTTAAAATAATATCTTATTCCTTTGTTGTTAATAGAAAATAAAATGGGAATTTTTGTTTATTTTATTTTGATTTGTTTGAGTTGTTTTGGTAATTTTCTTCAAGTTTTCTTGAGGCGGCTTTTAAGCGCCTAAAGTGTGATCTAAGCAAGATATAAATTCTAGCGCAGGGGATGCGCTGATGCGGAAGCAAATGTAAGTGCTTAAAGTTCGCATACAGTGACGCGAGTTGTAGATAGAAAGATAACTGCAACTTAGCAGTTTTGAGATAGACAATAGGTTCAATGGAGTGCTTGAATCAATGACGAACAGCCGGTGACGATTCGTTAACAAAGCAAGTGATGTTGAGATATCAAGCAAAGATATGGAGACTGTTCTGAGACTGTGGAGGTTATACTGCCTTAGATTTTGGAGGAATTTACAAGCGTACTTATAGTGAGAGCTAGCTAATGATAGTCCTTTGTGTTTCCAGGAAGAATATTGGGGTGATGGAGCAGTTCTGGGGTTGCAGTCTACATGAGGGGTAAAATGCACAAAATAGTACTAAGGACATGTTTAAAAGTTCTGAAACAGATCGTGGTGTGGTAGGAAATGTAGATCATGTGTTTCACTACTATACTGAGTCAAAAGAGCAGGAAAAAACAATGAGAAAAATTCTGAAACTCCATTTCGAAGCTCCGGGCGCTTGTTTAAATGAAATCGAAGTGATCGGCTTCGTTCGTGGATCGGCGACGATAGGGGTGATCAGGAATAGAAGTTGTGGTGTTGTAATAGTGGAATAATGTGTTTCAAAGCCACGCGGGGCTCTATCGGTGGCTATTGGAGCCCGTTTGTGTCCGAAGCGCGTATATGCGCACGTTTGTCCCTGCATAGGCCGGGGATCGTTGGCCGAGTAGCCCTAGAAATGTAAACAAATTATATCCTAAGGCTTAAAGCCTTGGATTCTCATTAGTGGTTATTTTTATGGTGTTTTATTGATTTTTATTCTATGCGGCGCTACTGATGCATCAGTAGATTACATAATGCAGAGCCGCGCGATGAATGGAAGAATAGATTAATAAAATAACAGTTGTCCTTCTACCTAGTGCTTTTATACTCTAGAGAGAGGCAATGATTAACTATTTGTAATCTACTGGACTATTTGTGATGCCGGTAGTATATTCTAGTTACTTCCTTCAATATCCGATCATTCCTGTCCGATCGGTCTTCGGTACCGCTTATTAATATTACTAATTAGTTATTTATTCTAATAGCATCTGTGTCTCTGTCTTTCAGGCCTATTTCTCTCTCTCGTCCTCTATATGATATCGCCCCCTGTTTGTGATCAAGAGTTTCTTCCAAGGCCACTCTCACGCATTAGGACCAAAGTCCACCACTTGAGTAGCATTCGATATCTCTCGACCAACTCCCAAGAAATTGTCGATGCACTCTATTACTTATTAACGTGACTACCCAATCTATCTTTCGAAAATCTTCAAGCTTCTTCAACCGGCGCTGTGGTCAATATTAGCCGCTTCGTTCAAAATTAGAATAAAAACTATGCTTACCTGAATTCTGCAATTCTTCCCCAGCAGATGTACTCTCCACCCCTCCCAAACTCCGTCCTGCCTAAGGAAATTCATCCAGGTCCATGGGGTCGGTGTTAGACGACTGTCGCTCCTGGAGCTGTCATCCTACGAGGGGATCCCAGTGTCGAGGGTCTCGGTGACGCTCCAATCACCAAATTCATCCATGACAGCGTTGTGAATCCGGCCAGCCATTCTTTCACTAATGCTGAATGCACGGGAAGTTGCCGACTGGGTGATACGGAGACAGACCTTGTCACAGGTCGGATGTAGTTCCGTGTCATCAGCAGACGAGACTCGTTCTCTCAGTTTCCACGTGGTTGAACATGTGGCTGGATCTCCTGGGGTTCCATAGACGCCGTCAGAAGCGCTGTCTTTCACCCCATTCGCTGGTAGACACTGCCAGAAGTACTGTGTCTAAAGGCATACATTTTGGGGAACGATGGCTATTCAGCAGCATGACGAGTGGTTTAGTATAAATTTATTTCAAGATCGGTCCCTCAAGCTTGATGATTGAATCAACGGCATCTATATTTTAGATAATTGAAGGAGTCACTGATTCACCAGTCGCTATGGTCTGCATCCGAAGCACCTCGTAATCAGAACCTGTTTAATGTGCATGTCGTCTGTACCTATGCGCCAGGTTGGAGCTGTGTCATTGTTAGAAGCAGGCACTACACACCGCGATGACGATCAGCTGGAGACAATACAGCGAAAATCGCTGAACTTTGCCAACCCTACAAATGCAGCTGTAACCTGTAGCGCAGCTACACGTGTGTCCCAATCAGACCAGAAAGCAACGGACCCTGTGGACAACTCAACCAACCCCTCCAAATCCAGAGTGCGTTCCATCTCGCTTTAACCCAGCTACACTTGTCTCGATCAGCCCACAAAGCAACGGATACCAAGGCCAGACTCGCACTCCATATTTGAATTGTTGTCATCGTTCGAGCCATGCACTTCCTATCAAGCGACAATACGACAGACGATTGCCACTGATGATATTCACCATGCGGACTCGTTGCCATGGCTCATTTCACTGTCGCGTGGTAGCGATACTATCTTTATCGTTCGCCAATTCCAGAATGCTATAAGACTTGCAGGTTCTGTTCATTCGTATCTATCATCCTCTGACTCCAACGCACTCTCGACTTCGTACTCGACTACCAGATGTCTTCTCAACAGAGCATTCAAACCTTTGTCCAGCAGGCGTCAGATTCGTGAGTAACCAGCTCTGTTCATCGTCACACAATCTTACAAGATGGACAGTGTGGCTTATCAATATGTCTATGCTGCTGCGCTCGGTGAGGCGAAGAGTAATGTTACGTAGAGCCTTTTCATCTCACTGCTTCGAATAGCACTGCTTGTCTATGACACACTTCTAATGTTTCCATTTGAGGTCACACATATCTGGCATAGAAGGATCAAACTAGGATCTCCGTTATATATCTTCACACAATACCCGGCCATTTTCACCCAATTATATGCATTGATACAGTTTTCAACCATCATGGTGAGTAGATAGTCTACAGAATGAACAGCACTCATATCGATGTATAGTAAGCTTTTCATGTTGTGTGACACAGAGCCTAATGTCAACACAGTGCATGTAATGACTGGAAGTGCTTGTCAGAACCCGACCGAAACCTCGGGCCTCTGGGCCCGAATCCCCGACCATCACATTTCATCTATTCCTACCTCCTGTTTGATCTCTTCCCCTCATAGCTTACGACCCTGACCTCGGTCATTCGGTCACCAATCCCCGAACCCTCTTGTATATAATTCGCTCATTCATGTACATGATAACCAGTTCTGATATCAACTAAGATACCCCAATACACCTTGCTTAATCTCTACGCTCCTTCGTCCCCTTCGTTAAGGTCATGCCCAAACTTCGGGTGACCTCGGGCCTCGTCCGAAATACGGGACAGGACTCTGAGCTGGCGCAGCACATAAGCTGAAGCCAAGTCCCACTCGACCCATTCGCCGAGCCTCGGCCCTCCTCGGCAACCCGACCCCAAACCTCGGTCGACTCTATATTGAGTCTCAACCCTCACTTTGCCTCCGCTAAGATCTAGTTCTTAACAGTGCTCTTCTGATGCTATCAGCTTTTTCCCACTCATTGGAATACAAGGCGACAACATCTCCACTAGCCGAACGATATGTTCATGTGTTTACCATTCCAGGGCTTCTAATGGCCCATGCATATGCTATCTCTTCCTACAAGAAAACAGTGAGCCTGGTGTTTGGTTTTCTCTTTATTGGAATTGCCACGTGCTATGTGGTATGTCACCGTTTGTTCTCGCTTGCCTTGCTGTAATTTCTATGACAGTATAACACGATCAATGATAGTTGCGTCGCAACTGATACCGTGCTGAACAACATGCTATTGTGAGATGATGAACGTTTATTGGTGACGTGTTATTGACATTTTTACAGGGGTGAGACGTCTCCTGTTTCACTATAAATAGACTAAACATGTGATTTCAAGTGGGATTCATAAATAATCTATTATTAATCATTTTCAACATGGTAGTCATTGCAGTGATACTATCTGATACCCTGGGAAACCTGAGGGAGTTAAGCGAGTTCCAATTGAAGTCATTAACTCGAGTTCTGGTTGAACAAAGTAAGTGATACCATTCTTATCGCTTACAGTGGCTAATAATAATCCAGGTGTCATGCGATATGGGTATATGCTTCATGATTGTTGTTTAATGTAGTGTTTGATACTCTGCCAGATTTGTGCTCACTGTAACAATATCATCCACCATCCTAGAAAAGGTGTTACAAATTCATTTCTTTGTAGGATTTGCTGATGAGTGATTACCACAGGTCTTACGAGTAAATGCTCTGTTATCCACTTTGTGAAAATTCAGCTTAATTTACTCCCAATAGGCTTCTATTGCTGATGTCCTTGCCCCCATACAAGACAGGTCAGAGGCATACATTAGAAACATTCGCGTCAATTGACTGACACTGCATATAGCCTGTCCGTTATCATCATCTGTCGCATCCATTTGGACCTCCTAGAGAAGAACGCACATCCCAACGGCAGCACCCGTTCGTCTCCCCGACCAATATAAAGTTTCCATGCAGCAGAGCGACGGATCCACAACGCCGTCATGGATGAATTTGGTGATCGGAGCGTCACCGAGACTCTCGACACTGGGATCTCCTCACCAGGTGACATTGAGCTCCAGGAGCGACAGTCGTCTAACACTGACCACATCGATATTGATGAATTTCCTTGGGCAGGACGGAGTTTGGGAGAGATGGAGAGTACACCCGCTGGGGAAGAGTTGCAGAATTCCAGTAAGCATTTTTCATTCTGATTTTGAACGAAGCGGCTGTTCGATTCAGACAAGCTGATATTGACGACAGCGCCGGTTGAAGAAGTTTGAAGAATTTTGAGAGATAGATTGAGGTAGTCACCTTCTCATTTGTAGACGCATACCGGTATCATTTAATGCAAAATTGAGGCTTAATCTGTATATAAAAGCAGACTGTGGAACAGTCAGAAAGCAACTACCCCAAAGTTGTAATCCCACCTACCGTCCATATTCCCTCCAACTATCCATCCTGAACAGTGCAGGCTATGGCAGTGTCATATCTCTCCATTTTCCAGTAAAGTTGAGTGATCATCCAACGTACCAGGCGTACCATCAGTTCACTTGGAGGCCAATACTCATTTCAGCGAGTAGCTCTGCATTCTGTCTCCACACCCCTGGATAGCCTCAACTTTGTTTATACACAGGGAAGTCCCAGATGGGAGGTGGGATCCGTATTGTGGTTATGTAAACCACTGAAAGCGATAATGAGAAATGAAATAGAAATTTTTATTTATTTGTTTGGTTTTGATTTGATTTGTTTTGATGTTTTATTCAAGTTTGCTTGAGGCAGGTTTTAAGCGCCTATGGGATAATCTAAGCGATGTTAATTTATTATTTCTTCTTCCCTCACCGCGCGGCTTTGCATTACATAATCTACTGATGCATCAGTAGCGCCGCCTAGAATAAAACCAATAAAAACTAATAAAAACAAGTACTAATGTCAATCCAAGGCTTTAGGCCTTAGGAAATTATCTGTTTACATCTTTAGAATCATTCGGCCAACGATGCCCGGCCCATGCAGGGACGAACGTGCGCATATATGCGCTTCGGACACGAACGGGCTCCAATAGCCATCGATCGAGCCCCGCGTGGCTTTGAAACACTTCCAGCAACTCTTACGACACTTCTATTTCCATTCCGGATCACCCCTATCGTCGCCGATCCACGAGCGAAGCCGATCGCTTCGATTTAATTTACACAGGCGCCCAAAGCTTCGAAATGGAGTTTCAAGATTTTCTGTCATTGTTTTTCTTGTTCTTTTGACTCAGTATAGTAGTGAAACACATGATCCACAACTCCTACCACCTCACGATCAGTTTCAAGTATTTTAAACATGTTTTAGTACAATTTTTGTGCATCCTTTCCTTCATGTAGTCTGCAACCCCAGAATCGCTCCATCGCCCCAATTTTCTTCTTGGGAACACAAAGGACAATTAATAGTTAGCTCTCCCTATAAGTACGCTTGTACAATTCTCCAGAATCCAAGGCAGTATAACCTCCACACTCTCAGAACAGTCTCCAAATCTTTGCTTGATATCTTTGCAATCCTTGTCTTGTTAACGAATCGTCACCGGCCGTTCGTCATCATTTCAAGAGCTCTATTCGACTCAATAACTATCTCAAAACTGTTAAGTTTGCACTATCTACCTATCTACAAGTCCGAGTCTCTGCACGCAAACTTTAAGCGCTGACAATTTGATTCCACATCAGCGCATCCCCGCGCTAGAATTTACACACCGCTTAGATTATCTTTTAGGCGCTTAAAAGCCGCCTCAAGCAAAATTGAACAAAACATCAAAACACTTCAAATAAAATCAAAATAAATAAAATAAAAAATTTCTATTTCATTTCTCATTAAGCGAGATATGTATTCTGGCATGGGGGATACGCTGATGCTGGAGCAAAGTGTCAGCACTTAAAGTTCGCGTATAGTGACGCGGACCTGTAGATAGGTAGATAGCGCAAACTTATTGATTTTGAGATAACAGTTGAGTCAAATATATCACTTGAAATGATGATGAACGGCCGGTGATGATTCGTTAACAAAGCAAGCATTGTAGAGATATCAAGCAAAGAGATAGAGAATATGTCTGAGATGTGGAGGTTGTACTACCTTAGATTCTGATGGGAATTACAAGTGTACTTATAGGAAAACCTAGTTAATGATTGTCCATTGTGTTTCCAAGAAAAAGAAAGGGGTGGAGCGATTCTGGGGTTGCAGTCTACATGAGGGGAGGAATGCACAGAAATGTACTAGGAGCTGTCTAAAATACCTGAAACCGATCCTGATGTTGTAGGAACTGTAGATAATGTATTTAGGAAATATATTCAAGTGAAAAGAATAAAGAAAATTGTCCAGGGAAACCTGAAACTTCATTTCGAAGCTCTTGGGCGCTTGATTAAATGAAATCGAAGCGATCGGCTTTGTTCAGGGATTGGTGATGATAGGGGCAGTTGGAAATGGTAGATATGTTGACATATAAATCTTTGGAAGTGTTCCAGAGCCATGCGGGGCTCAATCGGAGGCTATTTGAACCCATTTGTGTCCGAAGCATGTATATGTGCATGTTTGTGCTTGCGTGGCCTCAGGCATGTATCGCTGAGTGATTCTGAAAGTGTAAACAAAGTATATTCTAAGGGCCAAGGCCTTGAATTCTCATTAGTAATGTTTTTATGCTGTTTTTGTATTTTGTTCTGCGCAGCGCTACTGATGCATCAGTAGATTATGTAATGTAATATTCGCGCGGTAGATAGATAATTAATGATAACAAGCGAGACAGAGGAAGAAGATGTACAACCATCCTTCCGCCAAGGAGACATCCTGCATAAATCCCGCAACAGGAAAACCCTAATCTACAATAGCGGCCCCACAAGTAATGCATCTAAGGAATGAAATCCAACGAGCAGTGAATGGACAGTTTCCTTGGAGCTGGTCAAGATATCAAATGCTGCTCAAGTGGTAAATTATCATAGAGAGAATGAGAGAGAGAAACAAGTCTGAAAAACTGTGTCGAAGATGCCACGGTGTCCCAAGTGACGAACTGGTGGATGCTCACATGGCCTCAGAATCACTAAGGTCAAGTTTCACAATGCATGTACATATTGGGACTCACAGAAATATCAAAGGATGTCTAAGATATCACATGCATGGCAGGAATGTGGAGTGGGAACAAAAACAGTGATCTGTGACTGCACATCTAGTGGAGGCACTGTTACAAGTGGGCACTTTTGAGTACTGCTTCAGTCTTCATATGTGCGAAAAGGAAATTCACGGGGCCAGAATTTAATAGAAGAAACCCACAAAGAGCATCTGGGAAGAATAGAGTCTTCACAAAGTTGGATGCTGCTTCCTGATTAGGTAATTGGTAATGGATTCTAATCTAAAGAGGTGCTGCGGGATCTGATTTGTTTCAGTGTCCAAAGCTCATGCCATAGTACATGAGCTTTGGAGATAAGGAATTGTTATTATTTATCTGCTATATGAACATCAGATTATGTAATCTATCTGATGGATCAGCAGAGCTGCCTTAGAACTGAATGAAATAGGAAAACAATCACACAAACATGACTGACTCCAACTCAAGGCTTCTAGCCTTAGAATACATTTTGTTTACATTTTTAGATTCAACCAGTGAAGCCTCCCCAAGCCCATGCAAGTGCAAACAAGTGCATATGTGTTCAGACACAAACAGACTCTCATAGCCAGTGATTGGTATCCACTTGACTCTGAAATACTTCCAAAACTTAATCTAACTATTGATTAACCATTTACACTCGCCCCTATTGTCACCGATCCACGACCAAAGCCAAACACTTCCATTTCATTTGGAACAAGCGCCCAGAGCTTCAAAATGAAGTTTCAGAAGTTATCACTTTATTTTTCTTGTTCTTACTGCTGAAGATAAATTGTAGTACATATGATTTGTAGTTCTGATAGCACATAGATCAGTTTCAAGTGCTTTAGATAGTGATTAGTTCCAATTTTGTGCATTTCACCCCTCAGGTAGATTCCAATCCCAGAACCACTCCACTACCCTAATATTTCTCATTGACCCACAAGAGACTCACCCTAGCTATCATTCTTCTTAAATACGCTTGTATTTCCCACTAGAACAGTTTCCCATTTTCTGAATCTCTAGCTTTATATCTCTGGAACTGCTCTACTGTTAGCAAATCATCACTGGCCATTTGCTTTCATTTCAAAGGATCTATAGAACTCAAAAGTTATCTCATTTTTGTTAAGTTGCACTGTTATCACTATCTACAAAGCTTGCATTACAGTATGCAAACTTTAAGCGCTGACAATTTGCATCCGCATCAGTGCATCCCCTGCATTTCAATACATCTCCACTTAGATTATCAAACAAGCACCTAAAATGCGCATTGAAGGAACTTCATCAAAACTCAAACAGAATACAAACAAAATATAAGTTAAATATAATAAAAATTTCTAATTCTTTTCTTATTAGGAATAAATTGCAAACTCAACAAATATGTGATAGCTTGTGATTCTTCTTGATACTGAGAAATATAAGTGAACAGCCAGTGACAATTACTTATCAATTTCCTAGTGATGGAGTTATTCTATTATCTCTTGGAGCTTGGGCAAGTCTGAGGAAACCTTTTGGACTAGTTCTACTTCATGGAAATACAAGTATACTTAAGTGAATTAGTTGCTGGCGCTAGTGTCTAATGGATGTAAAAGAAACTGGGGTGGTAGGATGGTTCCAGAGTATTTAGTGGAAGTGGGGTGATGATGGGTGTGAAACAAGGGTGTCTAGTTCTAATCTATTTGTCAGGGGTCTTGAAACTCATGTCTATGTTACTGGGAACTACAAACTTAGTGGTCAACAATTTTTGGTATTGATAGAAGGAAGAATAAAGTGAAAATGCTCAAACAGTAGGTTTGAGTCTGTGCAGTCATCCTGAAGTGGTCAGAAGCATTTGACAGCTTGGCAATGTTTTGGTGCCTGTTTCTGTCTATAGGAAAGATTTGCCTAGATGGCCCATTATCTTTGGTAGTGTTTCATGATTGTGAGTGCTGATGGATGATTGGGTGTGAGCAAATGTGCATGGGTACATATATGCAGTCGTTCACAGGTGTATGTGTTCATGGATGTTTGATCATCTTGATTTACAAATAAAATAGAAAAATAATTCTAAGGTGTTGAACCTTGACTTGTCCATTGTGTGAGATGGGTATTGGAGTCATGTGTTTTTGGTGTTTTTAATATTGATGCAATCCTGAGATTATGTAAGCAAGTGTTTGAATGTATAATGACAGAAATCACATGAGTAGTCTATTTATAGCAAAAGAGATGTCTCACCTCTACAAACAATGTCGATGAACGCATCATCAAGAAACATTCATCATGACTTACAATAGCCAGATGTTCAACCCCACATCAGTTGGGATGCAACTCTGATTGATTGCAAGATTGATTGCAAGATTACTTTCATAAAAATTACAGCTGGAAAAGTGAGAACAAGCAGTGACATACCACATAATATGTGACAATGCCAATAAAGTAGAGGGAGATAGCATATATGCAGGCCATCAGCAGCCCTGGAATGGTAAATAGATGGGCATATCGTTCGGTATCTGGAGAAGCCATCACCTTGAATTCCCAAGAGTGGGAAAATCCCAATACTATCCACAAAGTATGTCCAGTTGTTACATGTGCTGTTTTGACATTAGGCTCTGTGTCATGTAATATGAAAGGCTTACTAGACATCAATATGGGTGCTGTTCTTTCTGTAGACTATCTAGTCACCGTAAGAGTTAAAAACAGTATCATAGTCTCACCGCTGAATAGCCTCCATCACACCATAAGACCAACGCTATAATGAGAACCTGAGGACTGTCTTAACATGTGGGACAGGATTGATTGATCAGTGTACACTCCTTCTTTTCTGTTTGGGAACATCAGAACACAAGTGTATTCTGATAGCTCACAAACAAAACTCCATACATACAATGGCTAACTCATTCATCGTTCATGCCCACTCCTCCAATCCAGAAATTCGAAAGCTATCTTTGTATCAAAATGCGTGAAGGAGTTCAGCAGATGAGACTTGTTCTCTCCGTGGCTGTATCTGTCATTTATATTATCCAACATCTGATTGCCCTTTCACAGATTACATAATCAACGCGAACATCAGACCATAGATTATGTAATCAACATGAACATCAGATGCCATAGCACTCATCACGAATGTATGCAGTCATTTCTGTGACCAAACAATATACAAAAACATCAGAAATAATCCACCAATAAGAACATCCAAATTTCTAACAATATCAGAAGACATTTTCATTCTGGGCATACCAGACCGAGCAGCATCACCAATGATGCAGCTGTCAGAATCCAAATAATAGCAATAGATGTTGTGGATAAATGTTGGATTAGTAAAAGTGTTTGGAAACATCCCTAATAGTAATAGAATGGTTTTGGAAAGCAAATGAAAATCCTACAGTAAAAGCGAATAGCTTTCGGAACGTCTGCAAATGAAGTGCATGGTTCCGAAGAGATAGAGGTTCCGAAAGGATTCTATCTTGTGAATCGAATGAACTTTTCAGTTCATGTCGATCACAGCTAATGATCTTACATTCCTTGAAGTGGATTTAACTAATAAAAGTTGAATTGAAGGGCTTACTCAAAAAATATACAGTTGTTGGTGAAGTTGAGTTGGGAGCGAGTTTGGCAAGTGTAGGTAGAAAATCAAGTTGACATATGATAATTGAACTAGGGAACATACATGCGAATGTGTTTAGCTATATACCGAAGGGTTCGGAAAGGAGAGCGAATGGGAATGAGTCCGTGAGGATCGGAGAGTAATCCAGGTACATGTATACTAATTAAAGGCCATAGAAAACATAGAGTAGTGGTGGAAGGAAAATTGTGAATGAAGAAAAGGGTTTAACGAACTAGGAATAAAACCTGAAACCTGTTTCCGAACCATATATCATTTCGGGTAGACGAACCCTTGTTTCACCTCTTTAAACGACGGCCCTGAGTGTCGGGGATGAATGTGTCCACATATTGAATCGTATGTGTTGTCACCATAAGCTTTTAGAAGCATAGAATTGACCTTGCTATTGAGTTCCTAGAAATAGATGGGGATAGTGATGGGGATAGTGTGGATGCTTCTTTTTCTGAGGAAAGGCTAATAATAGAATCTGATTACTTGGTTGGGTCCTTGTGATGTTGCTAGGACGATTCAAGGTGTTATGGGTGACAGAGTGTCGGATAGTTCATGTGTGACAAGTCTGCCGATGATTCGGATTCCGAAGGGTTGATTCGGAAACGTGATGTTCGGGTGGTTCGGGTGGTTCGGAAGGTGAAATAGGTCATAAATCATGATCGTGACAGCAGCCCCAACACCACTGAAACACATTGTCAAACCTCCAAGACAATCCCCCATCGTTAATTCTGTGATGTATGGGTGTTTATCCAATCACGAGTCGATGGATATTTAAGGGATATTAGTTGATATGTCAGGTGCCACCAAATTCTATTTTTCTTATTTTTTCATTGTATTTTCCTTCTCCTTCACCCTGTCTCATATCTCACTCCACAATAACCTGTCCCAAACCCCTAGTATAATTTCCAATATATCTACCCTCAACCCTGCTGTCATGATCATGTTTTATAACATCTCCTTGTTATCGCACCAGAGTATGGCTTTCCGATCATTTCCGAAAATCCCCTTCAGAATTTCAAACCACTCACATCTAATTCTTCGCATACATTTGATCCAGTTACCCAATCCAGCTCAGGAATCACTCCATGAAGTGTTTAGTGAAACATCCCATAACCAGGTCCGGTCATAATCTTTTCTGGAAAAGAAGCACCCTGACTATCCCCATCTCTATCCCCATCTTTTCCAATGAACTCATTTATCAAGTTGTTTTCATTCTATTGAAGCTTGCAATGACATTCTCTATCATTAGGCTCTATGATATGAATGTTCTAGACCCACAGGATCACCTTCCGAAGAATTTGCACATGATTATCCCTACCCGATGAGCCATGCAATTCAGAAACATGTTTCAAGAGTTATTAATGGTCCGTTAATCTTTTCTACCATTCACAATTTTCCTACCTCCCTTGTTCTTCTATTCCTATGGTCATTAACTAGTATACATGTACCTTAACTACTTTCCAATCCTCATGGACTCCTTCCCATTCACCCTCCCTTCCAAACCATTCTGTATATAGGTAGAGCATTCGCATGTACATTCCCTAGTTCAATTATTGTACGTCTACCTCATTGCTTTGCTCAAAACCTGCCAACTCGTCCCAAAACTTATCTTGAACAACACCTTTATATTTGAGTACACACTTTGACTCTATTTTATATTCAACACACTTCATCAGAATGTAAAATCACTGGCTGTGATCGACATGAACTGCAAAGTTCATTCGATCCACGAAATAGAATCCTTTGGGAACCTCTATTTCTTCGGGACAATGCACTTTATTCGCAAACCTTTCGAAAGCCATTCTCTTTTACTGTAGGATTTCTATTCAGTTTCGAAAACCATTCCATTATCATTGGAAACATTTCCGAACATATTTTTTATCTATATCTTTTATCACTGATATTTGGATTCTGACACCTGCATTCTCGTATCCATTCCACCCTTCTGAATACATAGCTGCTGATGTTGTGCCTTAACACATGTAAAATCCCCCTGTTAACTGTTCTGTGTCTCATAGTTATTTGTCTTGAATATCTGTATAAGTACTGCTAATGTAGTGCAAAAATATGTAATAAGAAATGGAATAGAAATTTTTATTTATTTTATTTATGTTTTATTGTTTTGTTATTTGATTTTCTTCAAGATTTGTTGTTGGTGAGCTTTAAGTGCCTACGAGATAATCTAACTGAGAATTGTATTCTAGCGTGGGGGATGTGCTCATGCAGGAGCAAAGTGTCAGCACTTAAAGTTTGCATACAGTGATGCGGACTTGTAGATAGAAAAATAGCAGTAACTTAACAGTTTTGAGATAACTGCTGGGTCCAATAGATCACTTGAAATGATGATGAATGGCCGGTGACAATTCGTTAACAGTGCAAGCGTTGTAGAGATATCAAGCAGAGATGGAGAATTGATCAGACTTGTGGAGGTTATCTTAGATTCTGACAAGAATTACAAGTGTACTTATAGGAAAACCTAGCTAATAATTGTCCTTTGTGTTTCCAAGAAAAAGAAAGGGGTGATGGAGCGATTCTGGGGTTGCAGTCTACATGAGGGATAAAATGCACAAAAGTGTACTAAGACCTATTTAAGACATCTGAAACCGATCCTGATGTTGTGGGAACTATAGATCATGTATTTAACAATCATATTCAATTGAAAGAACAAGAGAATTAATCAGGGAGAAATCTGAAACTCCATTTCAAAGCTCTGGGTACTGTCACAATCACAATATGGACACCATGTCTATATCATTGTCCTTCCGAACCAATCTTTCCGAATGGATCTTCCGAATCCCGAATCACCCTTGCCTCAATACTTCGCACACATTTGATCCGGTCACCCAATCCAGTTCAGGAATCACTCCATGAAGTGTTTAGTGAAACAATCAATAACCAGGTCTGATCATAATCTTTTCTGGAAGAGAAGCACCCTGACTATCCCCATCACTATCCCCATCTTTTCCAATGAATTCATTGAATGAGTTATTTCCATTGTGTGGAAGCTTGTGATGACATTCCATATCATCATACTCTATGATATGAATGTTCTAGACCCTCAGGATCACCCTCCAAAGGATTTAGGGACAGTTAGTTCTATCCGAAGAGTCATGTGAATTGGAAACTTGTTTCAAGAGTTATTGTTGGTCCGTTAATCTTTTTCTTCATTCACAATTTTCCTACCACCCTTGTTCTTTGTTTCCTATGGCCTTTAATTAGTATACATATGTTGGTGCAAGTAGACCCACAGGAGCAAACTTGCATGGGTGCCTATAGGCCGCAACAGTGGCGTGGTCAATCCATGCTATGGTAGATAGAATAAGTAATATTAGTATTGATAACATGCGGATGGAACTTGTGCCAAAGACACAAGGCTAGTTAACCAGCCGCATATATAGTTAGAGGCTCAAGGATGAACACCTCAGTGCTTGTTCACACTGAGGTGGTGAGTGTAAGGGCAACCCTCCTAGCGCCCGTAGGTACCTAGTAGAGGGGAAATCCAAAGATATATATATGTATAAGAAAATACAGTGAAGGAACTCTCACCTAGTAGAGGGGAAATCCAAAGAGAAAAGTCTAGGGATCCCTGCTACTAGTGAAGAAACTATATACGACTACCTAACGCCCAACCAGGGGCACTCCTACGCACTGTCAACCCTGCCCGACTTCTATCCCCATAAGGCACTTCGACCCTGATGAAGGTCGGATGTCAGGCCGAAGGTTTGGATCAAATGTTGGAGTTCTACCTCGAGGTTGGCCGAGGTCTCGGGTGGTCTGAGGTTTCGGACCAGAGGCCCGAGACTTCGGGTTTGTGCTTGGAGACTTCGGGTCAATGACCCGAGGCTTCGGACCAAGGTTCTCGCACTTCGGACTTGTGCTTCGCATGTGTAGGGGCCTTGGAGATGGAGGGCTTGGTGAAAATGGGTTGTCCCCTGACATCAGCCCCCTCCGAGAGTGCTGCGTCCTCAAAGCACGAGCTATAATGGTGTCAAATGCTGTTGAGCGAACCCTCCGAGGTGCTCCGGAGTGTGCTTGATAGAACTCTTGGATTTTGTCCAGGGCCGAGACGTCCGCTTCTGAAACCCAGGTGTTCTCCTCATACCCATATCCTTCCCATTTGATCAGGAATTGTAGTT
>QMFG01004917.1:0-10678 GCA_003314545.1 Ramaria sp. MG151 | reverse complement strand
TCCATCGGTGCTATTTGATGGCTACGAGGTGAGTGTGATGAAGCCATGTTGTGTTTCGCCGCACAGGACGTTGAAGCACCAACCGTTGCTACCTGTCCTGATGAGCACTTGAGACGTCTTCGAACTCAGGGATAGACGTCGGGAATGGGCGTTGCATTTGGGTTTGCGCATGAATGCATGTGAAAGCTCAACTCTTGGATGAACGCTGGGTCGGGCACGCTCCCGAAGGAGGTAGACATAGCCTTAAGACGGGTGGTTGAGCTCTTAACTTGACACCACGTGGACAGCGCCATGACCTCAATGAAAAGTATTAAAACCATCAAAATACATAGAGGGCACACGTATCCGGTGTCACCAATTGTTCCGTTGAGACTAATAGCGTCGTCGCATCACTTGGGCGAGAAGGGAAGGCTCATCTCAGTCGTCGCATCACTTGGTAGAGAAGGGAGGGCTCATCTCGTCGTTTAACCATAACATCGGCGATGACGAGAATGTGCCAAGAGCGGTGGCGGCGTGCCTCTGCTGAGTGCCACGAGGCTCTATCTCAACCAATGAACTGAGTAAGAATTGAGGCATTGAAGCGAAGAATGATGGTGCTGTATTCGTATCCAGGAAATTGGCTGTGGCACCTGTGAGAGCCCCTTATGTCCGTTGGTCATGTCGCAGTGTAGAACTACAATAGCCCTTTGTTTTGCATGGGTCTGAGACTCGGAATGTTGCGGAGGGGTGATGTCTATAAGAAATGAACCGGGCCCAAAAGAGAGAAGAGACCTGTGTAATGAGCCTGGGCTGCGCTGTCATGCCGATATGGAACAGGGATTTCCAGTGACACGGTAGGAAGAGTCGCTACTATACATGTGTAGGGTGTACACGATTCGGAGGTGAAGAGGCAACACATTACCCGGTTCTCTGGAAGGACGTGATAGCACTGGTGGGCTTTGAGTGCGCAAGGCAACCAATTAGACCAGAAGTCACGACGAACCCATGCAACCTGATGGTGTTAATGCAATATCAGTAACACACACTTCCACATCTTCGATCATAGTTCCATTGTGCTTGGCGATGATGCCGTCAAATCAGTTCACAGAGAACGCAACCTATGGTAAAGACAAAGACCTTCTTTGATAGAAACGGAGAATTCGCGTTTTCTCCCCGTGGGTAGCATGATGCTCCATCAATATGGTAGACAACAGGATCGACTGTATCCCCGAGAGCCATGTGCTGAGTTCCGGGAGTGAGATCGTATATCGATTAGATCAAACGTTGTCTAAGCCACTAAATAGCAGATGATATATAGATGACACCACTTGAATTACGGGCTATCCGCGACAACTCTAAGAAGAAACAATACCACGGAGGATCGGTTTGCGGGTACTCCCGATGCATTTACTGTAAGAGTTATGTTCCAGGTTTGGCCCTGAGCTGCTTCGAGGATCTGAACTGGACGGCGCACAATTCCACTTCTTTTACACACACGATACAAATAATCATCGGTGCCAACGGTGCCAGGTTATGCATGACGTCTTCATCTTCGGATCGCTCAGGCTGCGCTGGCGACTGCAGCGCAGTTGCGCTGTTCGCCAGATTAAGTAATTTGAGCCTTGGGAAATTGCCGTGCTACATTGCCGCGCTGTTGTGCTAGCATTTAAAAATTGTAAATAAAATGAACCAACACACCCTTCAACGCGGCACATCAAAGAATGTTCTTTCTCCCATTTCATAATATCAGAAAAACTGAAAACTGAAGAACCCTTAACAGCCCAAAGCTGATAATAATTTGACAATATCAGCTTGATTGATCACAATTTAAGCTCTTTTACACTTATATCACTTATATCACTAGTGCGCAGACATAAAAGTTGTTATGGCTGTTGTTTTATTTTTATGTTGTTGTTTAGGTCCCCTGGACCAAAAAACTGCTCTGAGGACTCAAAAACACTAGCAGTTGTGTGGCAATGATGCCCAAAAACATCATTGCCATGCACCTGAAAACAGTACCACACAATCCTTCAATGACTTTTGTATGATCCGTACAGGCTAAGGGCAGCCAAACCTTCATAATATAGTATATATAGCATGAAAAGTGATTACTCCAGTAACTCTCAACTGTCCTTTTGCTCTTGAAGAATACATGGATATCATATCTAGCCACTATCTGCTAACCATTTCACTCTCTTCAAATGTTAAATGATGATAAAAAGTGATATTATGCCTGATATAAATCCTCTTCCTATTATCAAACTCATCTTCTTATAATTTCCACTTTCATCCTCCTATTTATGCTTAAAGTTGGCCAAGACATACACAGTAATAGTACTTACTGTGTTTGTCCAGAACACCCTCTCCTGCAATGAAATATTTCACATTAGGACAGGTGCTGATATTGATGTTGTATTCACTTGTGGGAGTCTCTTGCAAAGAAGTTTCTTTGAGAAGTTATTTAGAACATGGGACCCATGCTAGTATCAATAAAGTTATTTAGGAAACTAGAATTGTGAAAATCCTACTAACATGAGTCTATGCAACAACTATCACAGATGAATAAATAAAGCTCTCTTAGTCAAGACACTTGCTCTGTAGGAATGTAGATAGAGTGTCAGTTGATATAATAACAATACAACTAAGTTATAGATTGAGTAATACATAGAATTAATATAAGTCAGCTACTATAGGTAGTAAGTGGGTGTCTTATCACAGTCAATATATGGATAATATGACTGAGGAGACACCAGACTGACTGCTATACTATATATGTGTATTGCAGTGGTGTGGAGTGAACAATAAGAATGAGTGGGATGTGGATGTGGATGTGATGGATGTGGATGTATCTAATGACTCAGATTCTGACACTACCCTCCTATTAACAGGCAATGTGTGAAATTCTAACAGTGTTCACACTGCACATAATTATATACCTCCGTCTCAATGTTTCCAACTCCTGACTAACCACAATGACATGCTATGGGACACTCTGAAGCAGTAGAGTTTATTTTGGGCATTTCTAAAGTTTAGTGTAACTGAGGGCTTAGGGCCGCCTACATTCTCCGTACTAATTATTAAAAGTTTATATTTGTCCCTATTTGACACGTATGTAGAATACTGGGGACGAGGTTTAGCACTCCCTTAGTTGCTTACTTCGATCCTCAGGTAGAGTACAAAGTCACTTAGATACACAAATCTTAGTTGCTTACTTCAATCCTCAGTTATTAGGTTAAACTGCGTCATACACTTCAACAGGTTATGGGCCCCGCAAAACCATAACAACTGACAAAGCAACTCCTATTACAACGACAACTCACAAATCGCCACGTCTCAAACATGTCAAATGCAAGCCCTAATTTCCCAAAACTCAATAACAGGAATTATGCCACCTGGAGAGATCAGATGGCAGCTTGGGGTCGGAAACAAGGATGGTGGAGGATTGTGAGCAGGGATATGGTGGAACCCAACACCAGCGACGTGGATGCTTACCAGAAATGGTTAGAACAAGTTGACAAGGGAGCAGGAGAGATTTATCTGGCCATTGAGGATGACCAAAAACATCATCTAGGTGGAGTTTTAGATCACCCAAAGAAGATGTGGGAACTATTAGAACAAGGGAATCAGTCAAAAAAGCCCGGGACACGTTTAAACACCTACAATGATTTGTTCTCAGTTTGGAAACAAGATAATGAAGGACTTGAAGGACTTATTGGGCATGTTGCAGAGAAAGTGCGCACTATAAAAGACCTTCAACCATCTGGCTTCACACTTGAAGACCTCAATAACGAACTTCATTCAATGGCTCTCATTCGCGCACTCCCTGAAGAGTACTCCTCATTCATCTCTTCACTTATGCTTATTGACAATCTTGATCGAACTACTATCCATGAAGCATTCAGAAACAAACAGCTGAACCGCAAACGTCGTCCTGGAATATCCACTGACTCAACATTGGGATTAGCACTCAGCGCTAATTTCACAAACATGACCTGCGAATTCTGCAGGTATAAAGGACATTGTCTATCCCAATGCAGAAAGTACAGCGCAGCAAAAGTCAAAGCACATAAACCTAAACGTCAGCGTCCAGATAACACAACTTCCGATACAATATCAAACTCAACTCCAGCGTCAGAAAATATCATCACAGCCAGCACTGCAAGCACTGCAACAGTAACTGAGTTCGCAGGAAATGCAAGTCCTAATTCTTATCAAACCACTGGGACTCAAACAAACACTTAGGCTTGGAATGCAGACACAGGCGCCACGTCTCATATGACACCTCATCCGCACTGGCTTCGAGACTATACTCCATTCCGTAGACCAATTCGTCTTGCAGATAACACGATCATCTACTCAGAAGGCGTTGGAAGTGTTGTGTTCAATCCAACCATATCAAAGAAAACAGTGAGGGCCGTTGAGTTTACATGAGTCTTGCATGTTCCACACCTGCAAAACAATCTACTAGCAGTTCTGTATTTATCTCAGAAACGTGGTATTGATGTTCATATCTCTCCAACGGAACTTGCCATGATATTCTCACTTGGTGGTGATTGATTATTCGTTGCTCCAATAAATCAAGATAATTCAGCATTCCTTTCTGGAACTACTGTGTTATTTGGAGAACAGGCACATCGATCAATATCAACACTACCTGCAGATTGTAACCTATGGCATCTGCGTCTAGCACACCATGGATATGACGTGCTAAATAAAATTGTGAAGGATAAACTGGTAACTGGAATGATTGTTAATATGCACATCAAACCAGATCCAATCTGCGAACCATGTTTAGCTGGAAAGATGATGTCAGAATCCAAATATCAGTGATAAAAGATGTAGATGAATGTTTGGGTTAGTGAATCTGTTCGGAAATATTCCTATTGATAATAGAATGGTTTTGGAAAGTGAATAGAAATCCTACAGTAAAAGCAAATGGCTTTCGGAACATTTGCGAACAAAATGCATAGTTCTGAAGAGATAGAGGTTCCAAAAGGATTCTATCTCATAGATCGAATGAACTTTGCAGTCCATGTCGATCACAGCCAATGATCTCACATTTGTAAGGGCAACCCTCCTAGCACTCTCAGATACTAGCAGAGGGGAGATCCAAAGTGATATATAAGTAGAAAAATACAAGAAAGGGAAACTCTCACCTAGCAGAGGGGAGATCCAAAGAGAAAAGTCTAAGGGTCCCCTCTACCAGTGATACAACTATATACAACTACCTAACACCCAACCAGGGGCACCCCTACGCGCTGTCAACCCTGCCCGACTTCTATCCCCATAAGGTAATCTATCCCTGATGAACGTCGGATGTCGGGCCGAGTGTTCGGGTCCAAGGCTCGGGTTACCCCCGAGGTGGATTGAGGTCTCGGACCCTACTCGAGGTGGTCCAAGGTTTCGGACCGGAGGCCCGAGACTTCGGGCTGGTGATCAGGGGCTTCGGGTCAATGACCTGAAGCTTCGGACCGAGGTTCTTGCGCCTCGGGTCTGTACTTGGTATGTGTGAAGGCCGTAAAGGTGGAGATTTTGGTGAAAACCGGTTGTCCCCTGACAACATTCCTTGAAGTGGATTCAACTAATAAAAGTAGAATTGGAGTGCTTACTGAAATATCAAGTTGTTGTTTTAAGGTGAGTTGAGGATGAGTTGGCAAGTGTGAGTCGAAAGATCAAGTTGACATACAATAATTGAACTAGGGAATATACATGCGAATGTGCTAGCTATATACTGAACGATTCAGAAGGAAGAGCAAATGGGAATGAGTCCGTGATGGTTGGAAAGTAGCTAAGGTACATGTATACTAATTAAAGGCCATAGAAAACAAAGAACAAGGCAAGTAGGAAAATTGTGAATGAAGAAAAAGATTAACAGACCAACAATAACTGTTGAAACATGTTTCCGAATCGCATGGCTCTTCGGGTAGAACTAACCGTCCCTAAATCCTTTGGAGGGTGATCCTGAGGGTTTAGAACATTCATATCATAGAATATGATGATATGGAATGTCATCGCAAGCTTCCACACAATAGAAATGACTCAATCAATGAGTTCATTGGAAAAGATGGGGATAGTGATGTGGATAGTCAGGGTACTTCTCTTCCAGAAAAGATTATGATCGGACCTGGTTATTATTTGTTTCACTAAATACTTCATGGAGTGATTCCTGAACTGGACTGGGTGACCAGATCAAATGTGTGTGAAGTATTGAGGCAAGGGTGATTCGGAATTCAGAAGATCCATTCGGAAGGATTGGTTTGGAAGGACAATGATATAGATGAGGTGTCCATATTGTGATCGTGACAGATGAATGTGCATCCTTTCCCCACTTCACAAAGCCGTGCTAGGAATCCTCTCGATCTTATTCACACTGATCTTCACAGCCCATTCAAAGCACGCACACATTCAGGATACAACTACTGGATTGTCTTTATCTATGACAACAGTCGTTTCCGCATCAAATATTTCCTGCATAGTAAAGATCAAGCCTTTGAAGCATTTAAACTTTTCAAGGCAAAATCCGAGAATCACTGGAGCAGAAAGATCAAAGCTATGATTGATGACAAAGGAGGAGAATATATGTCAAAGGCATTCCTTACTTTCACAGACCAATGTGGAATTGCACACTTACACACAGTTCGTAATCGACCTCAACAGAATGGGGTTGCAGAGCGTGTGTAAGGGCAACCCTCCTAGCGCCCGTAGGTACCTAGTAGAGGGGAAATCCAAAGATATATATATGTGTAAGAATATACAGTGAAGGAACTCTCACCTAGTAGAGGGGAAATCCAAAGAGAAAAGTCTAGGGATCCCCGCTACTAGTGAAAAAACTATATACGACTACCTAACGCCCAACCAGGGGCACTCCTACGCGCTGTCAACCCTGCCCGACTTCTATCCCCATAAGGCACTTCGACCCTGATGAAGGTCGGATGTCGGGCTGAAGGTTCGGATCAACTATTCGAGTTCCACCCCGAGGTTGGCTGAGGTCTCGGGTGGTCCGAGGTTTCGGACTAGAGGCCCGAGACTTCGGGTTCGTGCTTGGAGGTTTCGGGTCAAGGACCCGAGGCTTCGGCCCAAGGTCCCCATGCCTCGGACTTGTGCTTCGCATGTGTGGGGGTCTTGGAGATGGAGGGCTGGGTGAAAATAGGTTGTCCCCTGACATCAGCCCCCTCCAAGAGTGCTGCATCCTCGAAGCACGTGCTATAATGCTGTCGAATGCTGTCGAGCGAACCCTCCGAGGTGCTCTGGAGTGCGCTTGATAGAACTCTTGGATTTTGTCCGGGGCCAAGACATCTGTTTCCAAAACCCAAGTGTTCTCCTCATACCCATACCCTTCCCATTTGATCAGGAACTGTAGTTGGCCTCTGTGGAATCGACTGTCAAGGATCCGTTCCACTGTGTAGTGCTTGGCCCCATCTACAATTCCGGGTGGGGGCGGTGGCTTGGACTTCCGACCAGGAATAGGGTCTTCGGGCGCTGGAAGGAGTTTGACAACGTTGAACACTGGGTGTAATCGGGCCATTGATCATGGTAATTGGAGGCGGTACGCGTTGCATCCCACCCTCCGTTGGACAACATATGGCCCGAGGTAGCGGTGTGCAAGTTTTGGGGACGGTCGGGTCGTCCGAATGTCCGAAGCATCTAGAAACACCCAGTCACCCACCTGGTATTCCAGAGCCAGGGTTCGGCGTTGGTTGTAGTACCGAGCCATGTCATCCTTCGCCTTGGCTAACGCCGACTTAGCTTCCTCTAACGATTTCTCCATTCAGTCTTTGAACTCGTTCACTGTCTCCATGTGGGATTCGGGCTGTCTCGGTTCAAATCCCATCCGAGGATGTCGGCTGGTGTCCAACATGAAAGGTGTCTCTTGGGTCGCAGAGTGTACATGGTTGTTGTATTGAAACTCTGCGAGCGGGAGGAGTTCGTCCCAATCATCCTGGCACTCATCAACGAAGATCCGAAGGTACTGCTCTAATTCCTGGTTGACACGTTCGGTCTGCCCGTCAGCCTGTGGGTGGTAAGCTGTAGTGGCTGCGAGTTTGATACCGAGTAGTCGGTACAGCTCTCGCGTGAACTCCGAGACAAATTGCAGGCCTCAGTCGGAGACAATCTGTCTCGGTAGTCCATGCAGCTTCCAGACATGCATGAGATAGAGTCGAGCGGCTCCTAATGCTGTGACCGTAGTGTTGGTCGGGAGGAAATGGGCTCGTTTGCTCACCGAGTCTACCACATTCATGACCGCGTCGAACCCTCGGGACTCCGGGAGCTCGACAATGAAGTCGACACTAATCGTGTCCCATCGGTGCTCAGGGATCGGCAGTGGCTGTAGCTCGCCCATTGGTGCACTCCTTTGTGGCTTAGTGTGGAGGCATAGGTCACAGGTCTTCACATACTGTCCAATGTACCTGGACATTTGTGGCCACCAGTAGTTCCGAGACACAAGTTCTAATGTCTTCCACCTCCCGGCGTGCCCGGCTACTCGGGTATCATGGTGTTGGAACACAATATGTTGCCGAAGTTTGGGGTCGTTTGGTACGTAGGCTTTCCCCCGAAACAGTAGCAGGCCGTCTTGTTCGGACCACTCCGAGGCTCTTACTGTGCGTGAGTGTCCTTTCCGAAGCTCCGAAATAGCCTTGGTCACTGACTCCTCCTTGTCCCCATCTCGGGTCATCCTTCGGATGTCCCGAAGGATGTCTCGTTCTTCACCTATAGCAGCAAGTCCTTCGAGGGCCTGAATGGCAAAAAGCTCGGGTCGGAGTAACGTTCGGTCTTCGTTGTCATTCGCTCCGGATCCGTGGTCGGGCCTTCAGGACAAGGCATCGGTTTTCCCCATAGTTCGGCCGGGCCTATGGTGGAGCGTGAAGTCAAAACGAGATAGGTATAGCGACCATCGGGCTTGTCTTCGATTGAGCTTCTTTGAGGTTCGGAAGTACTCTAAATTCTTATGATCTGTCCAGATCTCGAATTTGAGTTGTGCTCCTTCCAGGAGGTGCCGCCATTCCTCTAAGGCTCGGATTATGGCCAACATCTCTTTGTCATGAAGCAATCCGCATGAAACTGGAACTCTCGTTTACATGAGGTCCTAGTGTCTCTGGGATTCAGATGATGTGAAGCAGATCGCGCAGTGTATATTTACACTCGAGGTCAAGTCCATATGATAGTCCCAATATTTATTGATGACATTACACTAGCTGGAACCTCCCCTGCTGAAAATGACAAGGTAGTAGAAGAACTAAAATCTCACTTCAAACTTCATGACCTTGGCCCAACCGAGTTCTTACTTGGGATTCATATCACTCACAACATGCCAAAACACACTATCTCACTCTCACAACAACAATACATAACGAATATACTAGAGCGCTTTGGAATGACAGATTGCAAACCTACACTCACCCCTATTGACCCTAACGTTACAATGAGTTCAGAGATGTCTCCAAAGACCGAGGATGAGATTGCAGAAATGCAAAATATTCCTTACCTTGTCGCTGTTACCGATTCCCCGAAGGGAGAAGAGGTTTTTAGTTATAGTGGACCCCCCCACATAATCCGCTGTTTGTTCTCACGGCCCATATCCCGTTCCCACGAATACACTTTATATAAGCCGTTCCCACGGTGTCGTTACAAGTTGTTTACTTTTCAATGTCCGACTCTAATGACCGTATCCTAGTATACATTCTTAATAACCTTCTGGGAAATCAAGTGTATACCCGGGGTCTTGCGACCTGAATGTGGATGCTGGGTTTAGGAATGGTTAGCATAAATAAATAGTGTTTTCAATTTGTGGGTGGATTGCAAAAAGTCAATCTCTTTACTTTGGATACTCGTGTATCCTGTTGCTTAATAATATAAACATTCTCCCAATTCCTATTTTTCTCCTTCTCCTGTCACTCTTTTCTCTTGATCATCAGTGGATCATATAGGTTGCTTATCATTTTACCAATTTGAGTTGTTAATTTTTTTAATCCGTTCCTGGTTAAAGCAAGAGACCTGTATTAAGCTAAACCCTTAACCCTAATTCCTTTGGCGCCGTAGGCTATGTGAAATAATGAAAGTCGTTTTCCTATGGCTGTTATTCAGTTTAGAAATAAATAATGAATAACCATGATTTTACCGTGTTGTTATCAGAGCATAGTACTTGGGATCAATAAATAAAATTAAGAAGACATTCTTCTCTAGTTTTCCATATAGCCGAGTCTAGTGGCTAGGCGTGTTAGTTACAAAGTGAATGCTCAAGCATGTAAATATCAAAATGCATCAACTGCTTCTCCTCGTCTGTAAGCTCATCTTGTACACATGCATACAGATCTGTATATGCATCCGCACAATCTGTAGAAGTGCTGTCTTTTTCAATTAATCCAAGCCGTAGCATCTGTTTGTAAGACCCTCTGCTAATGCTGTGGATGATGTGACCTATTTCACGGGTTGTGGCCTGAGGTATAACTTTTGTATATGAAATATCAATCGCAATGGAGAATGCCGTTAAGGATCCAATCTGCGGAAATACCTTCCCTCTGAATGGAGTCATAATTAGCCATGCTTTATTGTTGAAGCAATAACTCACGTTTTATCCCGTCGTCCTAAATAATCAAATAGATCAGTAAAACTCATCATGTCCTTAAGCCAATTAACCCAATCTTGACAACTTTCCCAGTATTTAGGTACATTATCAAGCCCCCGTTGATTGTTTGGTGTT
>QMFG01004916.1:0-18380 GCA_003314545.1 Ramaria sp. MG151 | reverse complement strand
CCATTCGCCTTTGCCTCCGAACATCTCAGTATATAGGTAGCACATTCGCATGTATGTTCTTTAGTTCAATTATCGCACGTCTGCTTGATTGATCTACTCAACTTAACAATTCGTCGTGAACAATCAAAAAAAGAGTAACTTCATTTCGAAGTAAGTTCTATAAAACTTATCATTTTGAATTCGATTATACTTCGAAAGAATGTAATCATATTGGGTGTGATCGGTGTGAACTATATAGTTCATCCGATCCACAAGATAGAATCCTTTCGGAATATCTATCTCTTCGGAACCATGCACTTCTTCGCAAACGTTCCGAAAGCCCCTCGCTTTTTCTGTAGGATTAGCTTTCATTTTCAAACACTATTTTCCTCATGAGGAAACCTTCTCAATGTTATTGCTAACAATCTATTTGTTCATAACATTCAACTTTGATAATTGGATTCTGACATACCTTCCATGTCACCAGCGTTCTACACAGTGACTCTCCCTTAGTCTACCTTGGTCCACCTGCCTTGTCACCAGCATTCTATGCAGTGACTCTTCCTTGGTCCACCTGCCTTGTCACCAGCATTCTACGCAGTGACTCTTCCTTGGTCTACCTTGATCCACCTGCCTTGTCACCAGTATTCTACGCAGTGACTCTTCCTTGGTCTACCTTCCTTGGTATACCTTCCTTGTCACCAGCATTCTACACAGTAACTCTTCCTTGGTCTACCTTCCTTGGTCTACCTTCTGTGTCACTAGCATTCTACGCAGTGACTTCCCTCTTCCTTGGTCTACCTTCCTTGGTCTACCTTCCGTGTCACCAGCATTCTATGCAGTGACTTCCCTCTTCCTTGGTCTACCGTCCATGTCACCAGTGTTCAATGCAGTGATTGCCATTGTTCATTCCCACCTGTCATAACCTCTCTACACTGCAGTTGCCCATGTAATCATCTGGCCTCCTTCGCATTTCATAGTCAGAGCCAGGAAATTTTGCTTGCGGCTTAACTTACAGACAATGACAAGCAGTTTATCTCATTTTTTCGTGACATTAGCCATACTTTCAGGTATGCATTCTCAGTCCCTGTGAGGGAGAAAATGAAGGAACTATTCTGCTAAGAAGATATATTTCTAAACTGAATAACACCCATAGGAAAACGAGTTTCATTATTTCATGCAGTCTACGGTGCCAAAGTAATTAGGGCTAGAGTTTAGCCTAAAATGGCTCTCTTGCTTTAACCAGGAACCGATAACAAAAAGTAACAAGACGCCTTGGTAAAATGATATACAACCTATATGATCCACTGATGATCAAGAGAAAAGAGTGACAGGTGAAGGAGAAAAATTGGAATTGGGTGAATGTTTATATTATTAAGCAACAGGATACACAAGTATCCAAAGTGGAGAGATTGACTTTTTGCAATCCACCCACAAATTGAAAACACTATTTATTTATGCTAACCATTCCTAGACCCAGCATCCACATTCAGGTCGCAAGATCCCGGTTATACACTTGATTTCCCAGAAGGTTATTAAGAATGTATACTAGGATACGGTCATTAGAGTCGGACATTGAAAAGTAACCAACTTGTAATGACACTGTGGGAACAGCTTATATAAAGTGTATTCGTGGGAACGGGATATGGGCCGTGAGAACAAACAGCAGATTATGTGGGGGGGTCCAATATAAAAAGGAACCTCTTCTCCCTTCGGGGAATTGGTAACACAAAAGCAGCCTCATTCTTTTGTGGACAAAAAATGAGGTAAATGTATTTACAAGAGCCAAGGAAGATTTACCTTTTTTTGGTATATGACAGTATTTGCTTTTTAGACAGCGCATTGGTTTTCAAAGGTGAAATTAAAACTCTGGATATAAGTGTGCATTTGAGAGCAGAGAGCAATGGGGGCGAGTCTGTTTTGTCCTCACCATAAGGTTAGAGGACGGTCAAGTTCAAGTTCACGTTCTCTTTTGCGGCTCTGCATTGAAAGTTCACGCGAGACTATCAAGCGTGCTTGCCATGTCATCAATGCATTCCATGCCTGTGTGCTGAGCAACAACAAACAGATGTAAAGGCAATTTCTCATACTCATAGATGCTGCCTGGCGACGTGGAAGGTCCAGCATGTCCGTCACCATGCATGCTAGCATGCGCATTTGCACACGATATCCTGTCCCTCCCTTGTTCACAATTTTGGAGGTGAGCGGAGCGGCGAGGGTAAGGGCTGTTTCGCCATCGTCCGCCTGGAAATTGATAATGTCAGCGAGCTGATTTGGGAACTCAGAAAGATGGTTTAGTACGGATTCCATACGGTGACGTGCAGCGTGCGTCTTCCCTTTGGTCATGGCAAGATGGACAATGGTGGAACACCGTCAGGTTTCCACGGTCGATGTTTGCCCGATAAGTCGACTTTTGCTTGGCACTCCCATCGTTTCGTCGATGGGGACATCCATATGACGCAGCTGATGTTTTCTTAGCCACTTGTCCTTTGGTGTGAGCCACCAACCGTTGGCAGCAAAGATGCTGACGGATTCGAAGATGACACATGCTTGTGCAAACCGTTAGTGTCGTTAACGATTAGAACCATTACTGTAGAGTTGACCGACAAAATTGAATGTCGTGGACGTCGCCGGGAATACGAATGGAGATACCATAACCTTGGCGGTAACTTAAGACACTTATGGCGGGGAGGGAGCAGTACATATCTCCCACTGCAAGTATAAATCCATTAAACGATGCAGCACCAAGGTGAAATGGTTTTCAAAATTTGCCCAAGTGAAGTGGGTGGACTAAAACGAATTCGGTGTCATGTCAACCGACACTGCGACGATTCCGTAGGCGGGGATAGTGGGGACTGCACCGGCGGAGACCAGCGACGTGAATGTCACCGGTTGGGAGAAATGATGCGCAACAAGATAGCGCCAAAAACAAACACGACGGTCACGGCCGTCGCCGTTGCGCAAAAATAAGGCGGGAGGCAGCAACTACTGCAACGCTGGTGTTCTGCAATCACCCGTAAGCACACATGAATGGGTGTAAAAGTTGTGGTGAGCTGTCACATACTAAAATGAGTCCGATGACGGCTAATATGGTCATAAACACAGTTACTCCGCATGGATTTGGAGGAAAGGCTGCGGAGCATTCAAGGCGAAAAGTGTCTGGGATACAGAACCAGAACAATACAGCCGTTATAAAGCCAAGATCACTCGCTTCGCAGCGCCGCTGAAGATTCCGCTTGTGGCGACAACGCTAGAGCTCGGATGTTGAGAATAGCGTTGCTTTGGTTGTAGCATTCCATCTCCACCTATAACCCTCCTCTCTAAAGAGAGTCTGGGACTACCCAAGTTCAAGCTAGTTATATTTCAATTACAGGTTTGCTGTTGTTCTATTCATGCAAGTCAGTTGACGGAACGCCTCCATTCTTCAAGCATTAATGACATCTGGAGAACGGTTTATAACGTTGAGATCTGTACATACAACTGCTCAGCGTTGATAGTAGAACGACTGAAGGGACACGCACGAACCATTCTATTATATATCGTCGAACAAGGAGGGCAGGGATACATATGGCATGTGGATGAAACACCAGTACACGCATCCCTGTCGGTGATGCCGCATATCACAACTCAAGTTAGTCTACATGCCGTGAGTGATATGTTTCTGTTCCTACATCAAATTCCAGACCTATTTCCTAGTCAAATCAGAATCACAGAGTGCTCAGTCCCTACGCTACCATACATTATGTAGCGATCAGTAAATTCAATGAGCAAGCCGACAGCCATTGTGAAAGTCATCGACATCTCGAATAGGATGGCTCATGTTCACCACACCCAGTCTTCCTTCAGGTTGCTGAGTATGGAGACGTAATTTGCACGACATGTATTGAGGCTATTCTATCTCATTGTATCTCACATAGCAAAACTCACGGTTATAACTACCATCCTTCTGTGATGAAGCAGCTCATGACGTTAGAATTACACAGCATGAGTTATGCTGCCATGATATTTAATTCTGTAGTTACATTCGCGCAATCGATACCTAAGTACTTACTGTCACTCTTGCCGGATTATGGTCGGTACTGCTCATTAACTGATTTTATTCGGTCAATCCCATACACGTGTTCCGCCGCTCAGAGTCACGGCGTGCTCATGCGACATATGGGGACCGGTAAGAGCCTTGAGATGTTTCCATTAGATCGTTGAAGATGGTAGCATTCGAGCCTGGCCCCTCTAGGCGGCACGACCCGTACTCCACGTTCCAGGCAGTAGAGAAGATCACCTATTCATTGAGTTATCCTCTATAAAGGGAAGCCAAAATAGAGTCCTTGCTAATGTAAAGCTCCAAACGTTCCTTTCCCGGTACGATCCGCTACTCATACTCCGTCACCATCTGAGTCAAGTTCTTCTGCACCGTAGGCGATGCTGTGATGGCATAATCATCCAAGATATATTTTTCCAACCAAAGCACCAGGGGGAGCATTCTCGGAAAGTCATCGTCAGGCACTATCGATCACGGTGTACTTTTGATGGTAACGTCACGGACCCCAGGGGTCCTGGAAGACCACGAAACAGATATCCGTCCTGTGGAGGTGAGAAGTTGAGAAGTTAGTTGATTGGTCTGGAGGTGAAGTGTGTAATAATGAAAATTGAACAAGGGGCTTCACTGAGCAGGTCAACTCTGATGATATAAAATCTGACATCCTTTGATATAGATCAATTTGTAATAAATTGATCTATATCAGAGCTGCTAGGACTTGTATTCACCGGTGTAGGTCACCGCACAAATCAAGGGAAGACAAATTCCAGGAAGACAGTAGAGGTGACAATCAGTCAAGCCAGTGGCAGTTAAGACCTGGTGCCTAAGTCGGAGTTTCGCCAAGTGTTGGGTCGAAACTAGCTGTAAAATCTGGTAGCTAGGACCTCACCAGACGTCGCCGGTCTTGGTTCCCAGATATGCCGTCTCCCTCAGCGTTCGACCCGTGGCTGGCCTCTCGTCGCTTTGGCATAGTTATCGACGCCGGGTCATCTGGGTCAAGGCTGCAGATCTATAGTTGGAAGGATGCAAGAGTCGTGAGATACGAGGGAGGTCAGAGTGTATGGAATAACCTCCCAAAGGTCGAAAAGGGTGCAAGGAGAGGAGAGGAATGGGTCAGCAAGGTCGAGCCGGGTGAGTGCCAAATATCCATGCGGTACTCGTCACTAGACTTGAAAATATCCAGGTATCTCGACCTTCTGGGATCATCCAGACGATATTGCCTCATACCTCACGCCTCTACTAGCCCATGCTCAAAAATATGTCCCTCCTTCCTTACAGCCGGAGACACCATTCTTCTTCCTAGCTACGGCAGGGATGCGCCTTCTACCCCCTGACAAGCAGTCGGCTATCCTCACTGCTACATGCGACTTCTTTCGCTTCCATTCTAATTTCAAATTGGACACAGCTCATGGCCTATGTGGTTCAAGCGTACGTATAATTACAGGGGAAGAGGAGGGTCTTTTTGGCTGGATAGCTGTCAACTACCTTATGGATGGATTTCGACACACTAAGGACACTACCGATGACCGCGCGACCTATGGCTTCTTAGACATGGGTGGTGCTTCTACCCAGATCGCCTTTGAGCCGAGTATCGCCGAACGTGAACGTCATGCGGATAACCTTGTCAAGGTCACACTCAGACTTTTAGGAGGTGATGAAATACATCACCAGGTATTTGTGACGACCTGGCTCGGATACGGCACAAATCAGGCCCGAGAGCGCTACGTTGGACAAGCTATTGCTGACCTTGAAGCATACCCTATCTCGCATTCAGATGACGACAAGGAGCTAGTTCCAGATCCTTGCCTTCCCATAGGTCTCACACTCATCGAAACTCCAGTGCATGCTGGGCCATCAACAGCTCATAATCGCAAGCCGCACACGCTCATAGGTACAGGCTCTTTTGAACAATGCCTCAATCGCACTGCACCTTTGTTGAACAAGTTCGCCCCCTGCCCCGACACTCCTTGCCTCTTCAACGGTGTACACGCTCCTCCTATCGACTTCTCCGTGTCTCATTTCATTGGTGTCTCTGAATATTGGTATAGTTCCGAACATGTTTTCGGACTTGGCGGTGCATATGATGTCGTACAGTACGAGCGCGCTGCTTCCGAATTCTGTTCGCGACCGTGGGAAGACCTTGTTCATGATCACGACAAGATTCGTGTCGCAGGCCACATTGGAGGCGATGGCGAGGTAGAAAGTAACGGTAGAGTAGTCGGAACTGGAAAGTGGGGTAAAGATATCGAATTATCGCGGTTAGAAATGCAATGCTTCAAAGCGGCATGGATTGTCAATGTCTTGCACGAAGGGATAGGATTACCTAGAATCGTAGACCCGGACGGTAATCGGACCATGAGCGGAGAGGGGGGCGTGGCGGACGAGAAAGCAGAACAAAAGGGTCTGGGAAGACCCGCATTTCAAAGCCTTGATACCGTTGGAGACACAGCTATCAGCTGGACATTGGGAAAAATGGTCCTCGAGGCAAGTAAGGAAGTGCCCCCAGTATCGGCGGCCACACCGCCTTTGCATGACCCATTGGATGCATCGCCATCAGACGACGATTTTTATACTGTGGAAACTCCACGACCACCTTTCCTCGACTTTGACAAGTTCGAGGACCATATATCACATCGCTTGCCATCATCCCTCACACGACACTCTCTTGGCGTCTCTCCACTTGCTCTCCTATTCTATTTCACCATTATTACAGTTGTCCTATCTTTAACTTATCGTTTACGCCACCGTGTTCGCACAACCATTCGACGTATGAGTCGTGGGTCTGTCAAACGGGAGAAGCCCGAACTTATCTTCGATGGTTATGGCCTGGAGGAAGTCAAGCTAGGCAATGGTCTAAGTCGTTCCTCAACGCCTTTTTCTTCTAGTCCGCCATCACCCACAGGAAGCGGACCGTCTACACAGGGTGTCCTATTTAACGCTTCCGTTGCTCTTCGGCGTCTCTTGACCTCTGTCCGCTCCCAGGTTCGTCCCAGCGGGATTATGTCAGTTCCCAAATTGTCATCCTTACGTCACATACATCCCTCTTCTGGGCGTATCTCTCCCCGTGCTACTACATCCACCTTTCCCGCGTTGTCGCCAAATGGCAACGGCCTTTACCCAGCGCCTTCCCGCTCTGGGTCTACCACCCCTACAAGCAATTTCGACGAACCTCATCCGCTAAACACGAACGGACTGTCCTCAAGTCTTGTCACCGCCATTGGCGGAAATGCTGGCCATCCGCTCAATGTCTTTGCACAGTCCTGTTCACGGAACTCGTCACAAATGAACTTGACAACACTTGTGCCTCGGGCAGTATCCTACTCTCGCTCAACGAGCACGCAGCAGGTGCCACAATTTGGGTCGCATTAGCCGTTGATTCTGGATGTGACCTCTATTCTATGTTTTGGACATTAATTGGATACTGTATCCAATGGACAGTCAAGAGAAGGATCATGGACAGTTCATATATTACTCTGTAGTAATTTCTTAGATATATCCAAAATACATGTACAATTCTACCCGAAAAGATACAACAAATGCTTTATTATGAGACTTTGCGCGCTCTGGGTCTTGTCGACGTTCCTCCGATAAATTCCATTGGGGCTTCATCTTTCTTCGTCCTTCTTTTGTAGCTATTTTCCGCAAGCTGACGCATTTGAACTATCTGCGTGATCCAGTGCACACCTTCATTCAGAAGCTCCTGCCCCTCTTCATACAGAGCGGTTTCCGTCTGAGGAGTCTGCAGACGTGCCGACCTGCGGCGCCCACTCCGCAGTAAATGAATTTGTAATACGGCTTCAGGGAACAAGACATCTGCACAATACTGCGCAGATCTTAGTGTGGGAGCTGCAGCAACGTTAACGGTAGACGCACCAAACCGCGCTCTGAACGTGAAAGACCTTCATACGTTTCACACCCTCTAGGGCGCATCCGAGGGTTTGAGGGAACAAGTATCTCCTTGAAAGACGGATTTGAAAGGGACTTAACGGATGCCTCGGGTGCCTTTCGATTACTACAGATTTTTTTTTCTTCGTCGCTGTCTAATTCCATATCCGAGGATTGGTCTTGCGAAATTGATAACGACGGCATCGTGGGCTACGCAAACACAATAGTTGTCTAAGCAATTGACATGTTATGATTATCACTCACCACATTAGTGTCCTTCTCAGGCGTCAGGGTTTGAAATGAGGAATGAGCAGCATGATTTGACTGTAATGTTACAGTATAACGGTTGACATCGAGTGATCGTATGAAGTACTCAAACATTACTCACCTGATCAATGTAAGGATAGCTGGATAAGACGGGGAATGATGAAGCAGGGGACAAGGGCAAGTCATGTACCAAGTCAGAGGATTTCAATTCCGTGAGGGCCATGGCAGCATCCATGTCGAACGACGGTGCCTAATTAACGAATGAACATTCAGTAGGATTTGTCCGCGGTGAGGAACGTAAACCGACTGACAGGAATGCTCTCGGCGACTGACTCCGCTTTTGTCCCATCAGACCCTTCGAGGAAAGCGGTATTATGTTCGCCACCACAGACTTCGTCTCCATCTTGGATTCTCTCCGCCCATCTCTCGTTTCTTAACATCGCCCTCCGCACAAGAAGCGACACTTTCTTCATTTCGTTCTCAGACAACCGACCCCGCATCGAGGCAGCCTGTCCAAGCTGTTCTCGTGCCTTTCCCCCCTTCATGAAGACATCATGACGCTGATATGACGGTTCGTACTCTCGCCGGATGACACGACATAAAAAAGGGTATACATAGCGCATCTGCTGCTCCAAAGGAAGAGCCCTGAAAGCATCGGGATCGGAGATGTCTTCAAGATCAGAATCCGAGAGTGGCGGCGACAATGACTTTGTGGTATAGCGACCGCGCATTTCATCTTCAGAATCAGGGACCTCTGTATCAGATACAGGAAATTCTGTACGCCATTGACCCAACTATGAATCTTCGTTAAATATCACCCTGGGACAGGACAAAGAAAACTGACCTGGCAGGTAGCAAATCCCTCTTCGTCAAAAGTGAAAAATCGATGTCTTTCCATCTTTTTCTTCTTTCCATCCATATAAGAGACCTCATAAAGCCATTTTCCAGTTCTCTTGTCTTGATGTACCCCAACTACACGGGCGGGCCAATGGTCCGGTCGACCCTTGTGGTCGCTGGCCAGCACCAGTTCACCGTCCTCCCCTATTTTTATTTCCTTGTCCAAGGGAGCAGCGGAACGCTTCTGTACTCGAGTAGATGTTGGTGTTGGTGGTATGTCAATTCGACCATCTTCCTTTTTCTTTCCTTTCCCGACGACACTCAGCAGATTTATCAGCGACGGGGCTTCGGGAAGTTCATCGTCCACGTCCGCCTCTAATGCTTGATCTCGAGCATCAGTCCAACGCCGAAGAAACTCTGACGAAACCTTCATCATGTTAGCTGCGTTAGATGTCTCGAAGTGGCCATCGGGGAGAGAAAATGTAGACGAAGAGAAGCGTATATGCCCAGCGTCACGGAACGGAAGAACCGTAGAGGTTGATGGAGAAGAAATTTTGACAAGACGTTCGTTCCCATGCCCGTCGTCACCAAATAACCTTGCCGAAATTTCCAAAGGGTCATCACTAGTGACCTTCAGAGTTTCTGATTAATTGAGAATGTGAAGCGGACGTTACGAAACAGACCTGAGCAGGCCACCAATATAACAACTGGTCAAGTGATCCAGTGGGATCCACTATGACTCCTCGAGAGTCAAGCCGCATCCAAATTACATCGCTTTCGATGTAAATGTTTGCGTATTTGCTCGGAGATCGACAAGATGGAGAGACAGGAAGTAAGCCGGCGGTAACGCTGTTTCCAGATGTCTGGGATCGGCGATGATAAGTAGTAAGCTTAGTACGTTTCGGAGGTGCAGGGGACAATGAAAGTCGGGAACGCTTTTGCGGTGTCACTAAAGTGCCAAGATCAACGGGACTAGGGGTTCTAGATAATGAGCTAGAGTCTGCCTTTGGCTTCTGGTTTGACCGGCGTCCACGAACTCCAGTGCCTTGACCTCGCCCTCTACCACGTGTCGCTAAACCTCTATACTTGATTCCCCGTCGTTTCTGAGACGCATTTAAATCCATGTCTTCGTCCCCATTGTCATCCGCAACAGCCGATCCCTCAGATCCGTCGGATAGAACATTCTCCCTAGGCTGACACTTCTGCATAGTGGACTTACGAGGCCTCTTTTTCGTTTGCTCTCGCAAAGTTGCTGCTGCTTTTTGCGCAGCGCCCCGCGCGGGTACTATCTTTTGGGAGAGAGGCGTCGTCGCCTCATTTGTTGTCGCCATTGACGCGTCCCCTTGATAGTGTTGATGCACTATCGGAAGAGATTTAGACAGAGACGGTTCAGAATAATCCACGTAACTTACACCCTGCAGGACTCGTATCTTCACCAGAAACGAGGCAGAAACGCGGAACCAAATCCGTCATGGGTGCTGCTGGACGTGTAGGTTCCTTGTGATACAGGTCAAACGTTACATAATGCGCCATTATTCATGATCCTATTGATACCTCTTTATTTAGATTGGTAGTCTTAAACAGATCGCAGAGACATGTTGTCGGTCTGTTGGCTAGGATTGGCATTATCTCTTGGTATGATGGTATGCAATCAATAGGGTTCTTGTGGTTGGTGGCAGGGCAATCACATCCGGCAAAGTACCCCAAGTGTCTATGAACTTAACTGTAAAGTCTCATCCTGGATACACTCCAAAAAGCTTGGAACGTCCAGAAGAAACACGTTTGACATTGCCGAGAAGCACTGCTCAGAGCTTGGAGACTTCAGAAACCATTATTTATATTTATCCACCTTTATATTTAATATATTAATCTCTATTCTCATATTCAATCCCCAATTTCTTTAGTATATGGGCCTTCACTCTCATGCTAAAAGTGTTATTCTGTCTTGAGTTGTCTGATTAAATAAATGTACTTATCCTGCTTGGTGAACTTACTTAAAACCACCAAAATAGAGCAAAGAATACTCTGTACCATTATTTAAAGGTCTCTAGTAATTGACTATATTCCCAAATTTATTAGGCATCTTCAGTTAAGTCCACATATTCCACTAACACTCATATGGCTGGCCAACTGATTTGCTTCCAAACAGTAAGGAAAGCAATACTGAGAAGAGTAGAGAATATCAAAGTTTAAAGGCTAGACTACTTGCTTTCAGGGTTCATACTAGTTAGTGTTCTTTACGGTTTCAAACTGTAATTTTCACCTCTCTACGGAAGATGATATTCGCAGTTTTAAAGCAGGCGAAGGTGCTTGTCGCAGCGCAAAGCCATGGCCCGGAATGGCAGGTTCTCATCCGCACAGGTGTTACTCTATAAGTTTACCAGGCCGGCTGGATCGTCGTTGTGTAAGCATAGTTCCAACTGAACCTCCTAGCTTGCACTTTAGAGCCATGAAGCATGCGTGGTGATGCGCCTGCAATATGAGGCGTAGCATAAGTCTGTGAAAGTTGATGCAACTTGGCAGACCCTAGCGAATTACCGAAATTAGAGGATGAGCTCCCTGGGAGTGAGCTGGGTTCCTCTACTTCTTGCGCTCTCAAGGCCCCCATTCTCTGGCTCCTGCATGTACGGCTTGGTGCGGAAGATCCTTGTTAAATACCAAATGCTCTCTGGTGAGATACAAACCTGGCGAAGAAGTATTCAACTGGGAGCATAAGCGTCAAAACGACAACGAAAGCACAATCGAGTCGAAGTTACAGAACGGTTTTCTCACGACTTTTCTTAGGCTGTTGGTTGGTACAAGACCGTAAGCGAACACAGGGTTACGAACAAGTAATATTACAATGTTGTTTGCTATTTTCTGAAAATCTCAAGCTCCAAGTTGGTGGCATATTATAATAAGCCACTGGGGAAAGAATACACTACACTACAATTTTTTTGAAAATCACAAGCATCAGACTCGATTGAACCCACATTCGGGATTTCCATAGCATCACGCCATGCTGTTTGTCAACTCGGGCCGCACGCTCAGCAATGGTGAGTTAGCCGTCAATATGTCGGGTGAGCCCCATCGCGAGGCAATGTATACTGAGTTGCCACCGGCTCCATATACAAAACCTCCACTCAAACCTTCCAATGAGTTTGAGTACCCTTGAAAGTAAATTATTTAAAACTGAGATTCAACTTCTTGAATAAGTTGAACATACCGGGAACAAGGACACTGTCCCAGAAATCATTGCTTAATATGCTTTCCATGGACATTAGCCCCGCATTTTCCTGCGTGTCACTTGGGGCCATCCTTGGTGGGAAAGTGGTCATATCCGCCACGGGACCCATCTCACCAGTTGACTGGAAATTTAAGGCATTTATAGGTGCTTCCGTACTCGCACCAGGTATGGACGGTTTTGCTATTCCATCACTTCTCGATTCCTGCACAGCGCTAGACAGCAACCTGTTTGGATCTCGACCAGACCCATTTTGGTTTTCATTCGAAGGTGGGGAGTTCGAGGAGTTCGAAGAACTATCGACTTTTGCCGATATCAGAGCGCGAAGTAAAGTCGAGTACAGCGCAGGTGTGTGCAAAGGACTGACAGCCACCCGGTCCAGTAGATCAGCAACATCCTTGACGAGGGAGAGGGTCTTCTGTTCGTTTTCTAAGAATGGCTGGAATTCCGGGTGAAGGAACTAGGCATGTGTAATTCAGTGTGATCTGTCAAGAGCATATCGGTGACATTACCTTCAGCAAGCTCAAAACTGCATATGAGCATTGAACGAAATTGGAATCCGTGCAATACCGCAATTCTCCTGACGGCCCTAACTCATCCCGGACGATAGAAGCGCAAGCTGTTGCCGCAGCGTGACACCTTGTGAAGAAATGTCCAATGTCCACTCGAGATCTCTCCCATGCATTTTGAAGTCCGAATGAGTTCACAACTAATAATGCATAGTTGAGATAAAATGTACCCTTCCTCCTGTAACGGTTATCAGGTGAGTTTTGACCTATAATCTCAAAATGAGTGACAAAAGTTGGGGAAAATGGAAATTTACTGGCCAATTTCCGCCCTACGGTCCGCCCAGTCGGTCCTCCATGTCGTAATCTGGCTCTCGATGGTCTTTGTGACCAGAAGATAATTGGTATCAGTTTGTAGACCTGAAGCCGTCGAGGTACCAGAATATAAGAAATCAAGACTGCGAGAAAGTATCCGTTGGAGATCCTGGTAGGAATTGCCAAAGTGGTCTTAGTTAGTCGAATTAATTTCTGATGGCAACGACTTACCACATAGGCACATAACGAAACGTCACCTGGCAAGCAGCCGGGAGAGCGCCACCAATTACATGCGTTACGAATGATAAAACTAGAGATAAGTATGGTCACCTATTAATCAAGCTTGGCAAAGTAAGTGTTAGTCCCCACTCACTCCTCTTTTACTGTATGTGGTTTTCCCATCTGTGCACTGAAGCTTCTATCGAGACCATAGCACAAGCTATAAGATAATGGTGAGATAGAAATACTTGCATGAATAAACCACTGCGTACAGCCACGTCCTCTCTCGGTTAAGAATTTCCTTAGCACGGGCGCGGTCTGCGTCAGTATTATGTGGCACGGTGGCACTCTTTCGGTGGAGGTTCAGATCTGTCGCCATGCTAAAATGATTGGATGAGCGTTTCGATACCAGGAACAGATATCATCCATACCGAATGCCCATTCCAAGTAACATCCATGTTTTGTCTTGCTCGTATCTCTCAACAGGTCCGCAGCCCCACAGAGTAAGAAGAAGATACGCTTGGACGATCTTTGGTAAAGTGTTAGGGTATGAC
The DNA here is from genome assembly GCA_003314545.1 of Ramaria sp. MG151. Lineage (NCBI taxonomy): Eukaryota > Fungi > Basidiomycota > Agaricomycetes > Gomphales > Gomphaceae > Ramaria > Ramaria sp. MG151. Next base: position 4,559 of record QMFG01004916.1, on the reverse strand, counting down.
CACACTCCAGCGTGAGACGAAGACACGTGACGGACCTCCAGTGATTTATAACCTCGCTCTGGCACGCTGAATGCAAGTGATCTAGCCAAGTTGTTCAGGCGGGGGTGTAGCTCCGATTTTTTAGAATAGAAGTTTGATGCGATAGCGCAAACTGGATGCAAGGTAGTAAGGCAGAGTGAGTTTGGTCGAGCGATGACACCATAAGACTCACTGGTTGTCAAAAGGAAAGGAGAACGCGAGCAGACGAGAGATGGCGTGTGAAATTCTCTTTCCAGAAGACCACAATGCGGCTATAATTTTTTTCTTAGCCTTGAGTAAGATTTCATCAAAAAAGGAACCATACATTCATGTGAACAAAGTATCTGGTGCAATGTATTAGCTTCTACTGCAAAGAAGCATGTTTATCTGATAGCTTACATGTTGAACAAGTCCAGAACTTCCTCGGTGGAGACGAAGCTCAACATTTCTGGTTGAACCTGCCGTTCAATAAACAACCTCCGTAACGGTAGGATTGTCATAGGGCCTATAACAAATAATGGGACTTCATTCAGGGAGCTGTTACAGAAGTAGCTTACCAGGTTTGAAATACACATCACTAGCCACGCCGACGTTCTTCAAATCCTCTGGCTGCATAGAGTTTCTTCCCAGAATGCCAGAAGATGAGTTGGTCTGGTTTGCTATCTTCTCCCTTCTATTCGCTAAGCTCGCTTCGGCTAACAGACCCAAGGGAGTCAGCGAACTATCCGGCAAGGAATGTAACTTCGGTGATCCTGGTAGAAAGCCACTAGGTGACAGGTCTGCATCTGGAGGCGGGGACGGAGAGTTCAGGAGAGCTTGAGTATGCGCAGTTTGGCTCTGGGCAGAAGGAGATGGAGAGCGCGAGACCATGCCAGAAGCGAAGGCACTCATTCCGGGATGGCTGATGGATCGTAGTACTGTATCCAGGGTGCGCTCCATCTTGCGTAGCGAACGAGTCAGCAATTCATGTTTCCTAAGTCCACCAGTAAGGTTAGGCAATCAAGTTGCAACACATCATATTGTTGCACTGACTTGGATGACCTCTTGCCACGATTCGACTCTTCAAAGATGCATTCATTGTTACCTGCTTGACAACGTTTGCAAGGAGGCCCCTGCTCCGCACCTACGCACTTCATCTTCAAGCGACGACAGACTGTGCATGCTCTGCCACGTGATACATGAGAGAAGGCAGGTAAGATATAGACCGACGACTGACCTGGAGCCCCTGGTTGGCTTGACTTTACCTGCAGGCTCCTTGTCGGCTCCGGGACTCTGGTCGACGGCTTCATCGTCTTTCCTCTGCTTTTTCCTAATTTGACCGCTTGTTGCGACTGTTCTCTTCCCATTAATGTTGGACGATTCGGCGACTGGACTGGCCATTGACTCGGAGTCATCCGAAGGCGACGAGTGCATCGATGGCAGAGGTTGGGCCCGCTGCAACTGAGAATGGCTTGGGTGCTGCTGACTGTTTTGATGATCGTACTGGGGGTAATACGGTGTGTATAAGCCCGAAAGCGCTGGATCGATCGGGATGTGCCCTGTGGTTGAATGGACACCTTGAGATCCTTGGGTGGGTTGATAGCGTGCAGCCTGCTGTTGCTGTTGCTGTTGCTGAGCCAAATAGTATGGGTCGGACATGATGGTACAGTCCAAGTAGCAAGCGTCTCGAAGCCGAAAAGAAGTGATGCTGTACCCCCAAGGAGTAGTATGTAAGCAGAAACACCCCGTCAGCTAACTCGCCTGAGTACACCCTACCGCTTGTCCCCTCCGGAGCCGTAGACGATAGAATCTCCCGATAATGTTTCCACTTAACATCATTCTCATTTCTACCATCTCTTCAACAACTAAAACGATGAGCAGACCTCAAAGGCTTAGTCTCACGCTTGTTTCCCACAGTAATATGTGACATTCGGCGAAGGCAAATAAGCAAAATTTCTTACCAAATCTCCGGTCTACGCGACTTCCGAATCATGGATGGAAATTCCACCGGATGCGACATCATTGATACGGCGCCTCAGCAGACCTTTACCACCAATCAATTCTTTTGCGCTACATGTCAGCGTAGCTGTTGGTAACGTAGGTTTTAAGCCAATGGCTCAATAATGAATACGGATCCAAAAAGCCAATAGGCAGTCGCAGCGCATGACCTTGCCTACTCGGAACTCTACGGGCAGCCACCATCTTTGAAACCTCCCATTACGACTGACTAAAGCTTTGACCGCTCAATTCTAAGACTCGCCAGTCTCTCAATGACCTCTTCAGCTTCCTTCTCAATCCTGATCAAGAGATTCTCGCAAGTTGGGATATCTCTGATTAGCCCCACTGTCACCCCCGCACTCCATATGCCCGCGTCAGAATCGCCTGTCTCATATACCAGTCGTCCGCGTGCCCCAGAGACGAGGTCACGCACGTCCTCGAACTTCGCTCCGCCAGGTCGCCGTTCAATACGCACCACTTCCTGCGAAATCTTGTTCTTGTAGACGCGTGCGGTATTGTGCATGGTGCGAAATATGTGGATGGTATCTTGCTCGGTGGAAGCTACAATCTTATCTTTAATGGCCTGGTGAATGGGAGCTTCCACTGTGCACATGAATCGTGTACCTAACTAGAAAGTCAGTGGTCATTTGGGATGAAACGGAGCAACACGAACCCATGTTTATGCCCTGTTTGCTAATGCATGATAGTTCATATAAAGAGCAGGACGCTAAATGGACATACCTCTGCCCCAAGGGCTAATGCTGCCGCAAGACCTCGGCCATCTGCAAATCCTCCAGAAGCGATGTATGGAATATTAAGTTCTTGGGCAGCTCTGGCCAACTAGAAGGGATATCGTTAAATCTCTATGTCTGCTATCACGCTTAACATACCAGAACGAGTCCACCAATATCATCTTCCCCAGGGTGACCAGCACCTGCAGGTGTTTCAGTACCATGAATGCAACTGCACCGCTGGATATGGTACGCACACTCAAAGCCATCTATGCTCAATACATCAGCTCCCAACCGAACAGCTGTCTAACAGAAATGACCATAAGATATATTCGAAATAGACATAGTGCTACTGACCTTGGCGTGTCTAATAGTTGTGCATTTATGCAATACAATACATCCATTGGCTTTGAAATACTTAATAAGAGGTCCAGCTGGAATGGACTCTTGTAATAAATCTTTATGATTATTGACTCAAAGCTCCACGTACGATTACTTCCTGCTGTTTCGAACACCTTCACTTGCTCCGCAACCGCGACCCTTGCAAACCCCTCGTAATCAGGCGGGTTTATTGTAGGAAGTATTGTTATGTTCACTCCGAAAGGCTTGTCTGTCAACTTCCGCGTCTCACGGATTGCTTGACGAAGGGACTCAGGTGAAGGCTGCGAAAGCGCTGTGAGGATCCCCAGACCTCCTGCATTGGATACAGCAGATGCAAGGGCAGGGTAACCGACCCTATATGCTTATCACTTTGAACAATTGAAAATGCCCGATAATTCGTGCTCACCATTGCATACCTCCTTGTACTACTGGTCTAATTGACAAACCAGGCTTCAGCATATGTTCAAACTAGCTGAGCTGCCCACATACATACGGATATTGAGCAGTTGAGTCAACTTGGTATTGAGGACCATGATAGTCAAAGCTTAAGCTTGAGAGCCGTACGAGCTGCAGCTATGCTTCACATGTGATAATAGCTGATGGGGATATCACGTAATCGTTCCTACGCCACAACCATGAAGTTCTCGATCGATGATTTACCTGTGAGTCTCGTCTGAAGCTTCAATATTTGCTAAATAAATAAATAAATATTATAGATTGTTTTCCCTTATGACCGCATTTATCCTGGTCCGTCATTCTTGTGACCGCGGGATTATGGCCATTGACATCAGCCATAGAGCAATATTCTTACATGTGCGACTTGAAGCGCACATTAGATGCGACTGTATGTTCTCTAACTGCCATGTTTCTGTCCTTCTCTGTATTTACCTGACCATAGGGTCATTGCGTACTAGAAATGCCTAGTGGAACTGGAAAAACGGTATCACTGTTGTCGTTGATTGTATCCTACCAACAGGTTAGTGCCGGCTTCCTGCAATGTCATTGAAAATTTATGTGGAATCTCTTAGTTTTATCCCGCCAAGCGAAAGCTAATATATTGTTCGCGGACTGTTCCGGAAATCGAGAAGGCACTGGCAGAATTGAAACGGCTCATGGAATACCGCGCCGCATGTGCGGATACTCCTGAGCAGAAGCAAAAGGAGCAGTCTTTTATAGGCCTTGGTCTAACTAGCCGCAAGAATCTTTGTCTACATCCAGAAGTGAGATGGGCACCTTATTCTGCAAGATTTTGAACTTAAATTGCTCATGTAAGGTCTCTAAAGAAAAAAAGGGAAACGTGGTGGATGCCCGATGTCGCGATTTGACGTCTGCCGCGGCATGCGAGAAAGGTCGCAAAGCTCCTGGCTCTGTGCCTCTTTGTCAGTGGCATGAAGTAGGTTTCCAGAATGAGCCCTACACGTCTTTTTTCTTCTTTCTGCCAATGACATATAT
>QMFG01004908.1:0-34780 GCA_003314545.1 Ramaria sp. MG151 | reverse complement strand
TATATATAGCTTTGGATTTCCCCTCTACTAGGTACCTACGGGCGCTAGGAGGGTTGCCCTTACAGTTGTATAGGTGCTTTAAATTGAAAGTAAATGGCCGGTGATGATTTGCTGACAGTAAAGCAATTGCAGATATAGAGCAAGAGATTCAGAATATAGGAGACTTTGTGGAGATTTACTGCCTTGGATTATTGCGAGAACTACAAGCATATTTAAGGAGAATGCTAGCTAGGGTGAGTCTCTTGTGGATGAATGAAAAATATCAGGGTAGTGGAGCAGTTCTGGGGTTGGAATCTACATGAGGGATGAAATGCACAAAATTGGAACTAATTACTATCTAAAGCACTTGAAACTGATCTGTGTGCTATACTACAATTTGTTTTCAGTTGAAAGAACAAGAAAAAATAATCTGAAAACTTCTGAAACTCCATCCAAAGCTTTGGGCGCTTGTTCTAAATGAAATAGAAGTGTTCAGCCTTCGGTCGTGGATCGGTGACGATAGGGGTGAATGGAAATAGTTAATCAATTGCTGGATTAACTTTTGGAAGTGTTTCAGAGTCACGTGGTTGCCAATTGTTGGATATATGAGCCCGTTCATGTCCGAACATGTGTATGTGCTTGTTTGTGCTCTATTGAGCTCGGGGTTGCTTCGCCAGTGGAATCTAAAAATATAAACAAAAGGTATTCTAAGGCTAAAAGCCTTGAATTTAAATCAACTATGTTTTTGTGGTTATTTTCTTTTTTTTTATTCTCTGTTCTGAGGTGGCTCTGCTGATCCATCAGTGTGATTACATAATCTGATGTGCACAGGGTAGATAATAATAATAACACTGACTGTGTCTGATGGAGCATCATTTTATGCAGTTGTTGCCATGTCTCATGTTGTAATGTTGTAAGCAAGCTTGATGCCACATCTGGTCACCAGATGGGTCTGGGACTCAAGATAAGTATGTGTTCCTTGAAGTGTCTCAAGTCTGGTAATGTGTCCCATAGAACATGGGTAGATAGCAAAAAGAGGTGTCTGGTGATCAATCTGTATATGATTCCTGACTCATGGTATGACTTGAAACAATTCTCATCTATTAGCCGCGAATATTCATGTGATATTTACACTAATCACTTCTCCATCTTTAACTTCCCTGCAACAATATATCTTGTTCAAATATTTTTTAAACTTCCTCAACCAGCCCTGTGCTCAATATTAGCATGTTTGAATCCAACAGCCCGCTTTTTTTTAATAATGTCAAAAAGTATGCTTACTGGAATTCTGAAACTCTTCTGCAGCGAGAGCACTCTCCGGCTCCCCAAAACTTCCTCCTGCCCAAGGGAATTCTTCGAGGTCGATGCGTTCGGTATTGGAAGAACGTTGCTCCTGGAGTTCAATTCCTTCCGACGAAGTGATCTTTGTGTCAAGAGTCCCGGTGACGCTCCGATCACCAAATTCATCCATAACAGCGTTATGAATCCGTCGTGTAGCTGCGTGGAAGCTTCCTATTGGATGATTTTGGGTGTGGGTACTCCCATTGGGATGTGCATTCTTCTCTAGGAGGTCCAAGTGGATGCGACAAATGATGATAACAGACAGGCTATGTGTAGTATAAGCAGGTGACCCAAATGTTTGTGCGGCGTGGCTCTCACCTGTCTTGTATGGGGACAAGTACATTAGCAATGGTGGGCTATTCGGGAGAAATTAACTTGTGATTTCAGGCGGTTATAGCTAACAAAGCATTCACTCGTAAGACCTGTGATAATCATTTCGTCAGCAACTTCTACGAAGAGAATTAGTAATACCTTTTCTAGGATGGTAGATGTCAGTGTTATTGTAAGTACAACTCTGACTGAGTGTTAGTCATTGCTTTGGACGAGAATCGAGAGGTGTGTACCCATATCTCATGACACCTGGATTATTTTTAGCCACTATAGGCGAAAAAAAAGGATTACTTACTTTGTTCAGCCAGAACCCGAGTTAATGGCTTGGAATCGACTGCTTGGAACTCTCTTAGCTGCCTCAGGATTTCCAGGGTATTAGAGAGTATCACTACAACGACTAGTGTGTCGAAGGTGATGAGTAAGAGATTAGTAATGAAAGCCACTGGAAATCACATGAGCAGTATATTCACGGCGAAACAAGAGATGTCCCACCCCTGAAAATGGCGTCAACGAACATCTTTATCAAGAAACATTCAGTCACTTACAACTGAAGGTTGCTCAGCTCAATATCAGTTGGTGTGCAACTGTTGATGATCCCGTGATACTATAAATCGTCATAGAAGTCACTGCAAGACCAGTGATAACAAGCAGTGACATACCACATAGCACACAAGAATGCCAAATTGAAGAAGACCAAACACCATGCCAACCATTTTCTTGTGGCGGGAGATAGCATATACGCGAGCCATCAAAAGTCCTAAAATGATAAACGCATAAACATATCATTCGGTAATTGGAGAAGTCGTTACCTTGTATTCCCATGAGTGGAAAGACACCGATGCTATCATTGAAGTGCACCCAGTCGCCACATGCTCTGTTGTGACATTAGACAATAAGTCAAGCAACATGAAACCCTTACTAGACACCTATGTGAGCGCTGTTCATTCTGTAGACTATAACTTCTCACCTTGACGGTTAAGAATGGTATGAATGGAGTTAGGAAGTTGAAGATGGCAGGATAACGTGCCAAGAAGTATAAAACCGTTCCCAGTTTAAATCTTCTGCCCCAAATATGTTTTATTTCATATTGGAGCATCAGGATAACATCATAGACCAAGAGTGCTGTTCTGAAGAGTGAGATGAAAAAGCTCTATGCAAAATCACTCAGCTCACCGACGGCAGCAGCACAGATATATTGTAAAGCCACACTGTCCAAACAGTAGGATATGTTGGCGCTGAACAGAGCTAGATACTCACGAATCTGACACCAGCTGGACAAATGCTTCAACGCTTTGTTGAGAAGACATGTGCTCGAGTACTAAGCAGATAGTGCGTTGGAATGGAAAGATTATACATAAAGCTGAACAGAATGTGCAACTCTTATAGCATTCTGGGACAGGCGAATGACAACAATAGTATGGCTATCGCGGTACAGCCAGAATCGTTATCACACTTCAGCCAGATGATCTGATGGCATGTGCGTAGTGACTACTATTGCATCAGCTGGCATTTCCTTGTCGTCGTAACTATGGACTGTGCCGAATTTGATCACCAGAGGTGATGACTAGAATGAGAAGCAAGACCTTTTCCGAGAACAAATACTTTCAGCAAAGTGGGAAAGTGACTGAGGGAGTGCAAATGGGCGTCAAGCGCTGGGGCCTTGGCTTGGCGCATTTCAGGTGAGATGGAGCGTACGCCGGACTTGGCACCGTTGAAAAAGGTCACACTATGGGGTATTTTACGCTAGCACAGAGTATCATCTTTCTTCATACAATCGAGTGTGTGGTTGCTCATGTCAAACGCGGGAATCAATGTGGAATAATCGGCTGTAGACATAGACAATCAGTCAAACAATTTTTTGTAGGATTCTGGGTGGTGTTGAACAGGGACCGTGCGCCAGAAGGCTGTTTAGCTTGCGCGAGTGAGATTGCTCGCTGGAAACAGAGGATACTAAGCAACTGTAACTAACGTTATGCAGCCAATAATGCCGCTCGCACTTCTCCAACATTTTTTTGCGCTAACAATTCGTTTGTGAATTTTCTGTTATGAAAGCTAAGAGTGATGTATCAGGAACCAGCGGCCCAAGAGCCAGTTGGTTTGTTGTTGTCACATTTACCTTGAACTTTAACCACTTTTGTATACATAGTTGATAGTCAGTCCAATGCAATATGTTTTACAACGGTTGTTCCTCCATCACAATAAAAAAACAATATCTTCATTATTGTAAATAATATCTTCTTCAATCGGCTGGCTCCTTGTTGTCCTAGCTACGGTCGTTGATTGCAGAGATGGAACAACAATGCGATACAAGACCTCGTCCAGGAACAAGTTTGTCGCTGGGAACAATAGCACAAAGATAAAGAATCACAGTGGGAAAGTGCATATGGGCGCCAGATATTGAGACCTTGGCTCAGGCCATGCCTTAAGAAATTGCTGTGCCACAAGCCAGGTTACTACGCCAACACTCAAAAAGGTAAATAAAATGAACCTATCGCCTGTTGATGCCAGCGTTTGTTAAGGATTAAGAGACCTAGCAACAAGTAGATTTAGGCAAAGAGTGATAAAAACACTCTTGAAGAAACATTAAACTTAAAAACTTGAAAATAAACTGTAAACTCAATGATATTTCATGTATATAATGTCCTTCTTAAATGTAAAACAATGCAGTGGTTTTGGAGCATGTTTTTCCTCAAAAAAAATAACATGAAATAAAGAATATATGGATGATATATGGGGCTAGAAATTGAATGTGAAAAACAATGTCCATAAAATGTTCTGTGTAAAAAAAGAGGGTTAAGTCTGGGCTTAAGGAACTTGTTCTTAATTGAAATAAAGGTGAGATAAAGGTTGTGGGTGAACAGGAGAGGGTGGAATAAAATATAGGATAAAGTCAAGAGGGGTTGCCTCTGAGGGTCCATATGGTAGTATTGGGTCAATTAGGTGATTTGGAGTCATGGAGTCATGTAGGGAGTCAGGAAAATGATATTTGGGGGTGTTCTTTGTTATTATTTATCTATCTACTGTGCAAAATTGGATTACGTAATCCACTGATGCATCACCACCTTGAATAAAAAAACAAAAAAAGAGCATAAAAATATTATTAACTTCAATTCAAGGCTTCATGCCTTAGAATATATTTTGTTTATATTTTTAGAGTCAATCGGCGATACATCCCCGAGGCCATGCAAGCACAAACATGCGCATATATGCACTTCGGACACAAACAGGCTCAAATAGCCATCGATCAGCCTCCACATGGCTCTGAAACACTTCCAAATGCACATACGACAATATATTCACCATTTCGAATCACCCCTATCATCACCGATCCCTGAATGAAGCCGATCGCTTCCTTTTCATTTAAACAAGCGCCCGGAGCTTCAAAATGGAGTTTCAGAATTTTTCCATCTCGTTTTCTTTGTTCTTTCTGCAGAATATATTTGTTGATCACATGATCTGTAGTTCTCATAGCACACTGATTGGTTTCAGGTGCTTTAGATAGGTTTTAGTTACATTTTTGTGCATCTTCTCCCTCATGTAGATTGCAACCCCAGAACCGCTCCATCACCCCATTATTTTTCTTGGAATCACAAAGGACTATTACTAGGTAGCTTTTCACTTAAATACACTTGTAGTTCCCGGTACAATCTAAGGCAGTGAAACTCCACAAAGTCTCTCTTATTCTGAATATCTTGCTCTATATCTCTGCAACCATTTCTTTGTTAGCAAATCATCACCAGCCATTTGCTCTCAATTTAAACGACCTATTCAACTCAATAGTTATCTCAAATCTCTCAAGTTTGCGCTATATCTCTATCTACAAAGCTCATGTCAGTGTATGCGAACTTTTAGCGCTGACACTTTGCTCCCGCATCAGCGCATCCCCCACATCACAATAGAATCAGTTAGATTATCAATCAAGCACCTAAAGCTCACCTCAAAGAACCTGAACAAAAATCAAATAAAAGCAAAACAAATGCAAAATAAAATGAATAAAAATTCCCATTTATTTTCTTATTATTCTTGGCTCATTTGAACCACATAAAGGCAGGTCCCTCATCTCAGATGAATTTATTGATGAATTTAGGAGGATGTCATGTCCCCCTGGCTCATGATGATTACAACTTGATTTGGCTCATTTTGTGATTGGTTTCTCAACTCTAAATGATGGTAATGGTGGGATGGACAGTGTGTGATGTCCAGGACTTGACTCCCCTGGAAAAGAAAAAAATGTTGAAGAAAAAATGTTTAGAAGATTGTGTCAAAGCTCTGTTGATTTCCATTCCTAACACTATTGACAAATGTTCATAAAATTTTCTATTACATTGCAATATAAGAAAAACCGAGGGTTGCAAATTTCTTGACTGTCAAGAACTAGTCAGAATTTGGCAATATCTTGTTCACTCTCAGTTTGAGCTCTTTTTTACTTATATAACTAGCATTAAGACATGAAAATGGTTGTGACTGTTGTTATTATGTCATTGCCTAAGTCCCCTATAATGTGAGATGAAGAAAAATTACAGCACTACTTATTTTGTATTTGTTTCTTGAATCCTGAAGTATGTTTTACAACTTTGATGTTAGCTGTTGATTTGTAATTGAAATTCAAATGCAGGATGAATTTGATTGGATCAGGCACTCAGTCTCAGTGCTTTGAAATAAGAAAGACTGATTGATTTGTTGTTGACAGAAAAAGGAGTAGGTAATGTTGGAAAGCAGCAAGTGTTTCAGCATCCACTGCATTGTCATAATCCAAATTAGCAATATTCCTTTTGGAGATCAAATACCCTGAATAATATCTCAATCCCACTCTCACTAACATCTGAGATGACAATCCTCATCATGAACATGTTCAAATATTCATTTCCTTAACAGTTTAAGTGATGAATCAACAACTAGGTGTTAAATACTAGATTCTACTGAAGTCAAATGATGTAACCAGTAGCAAATGATCATTTCCAGAGTGAGTCACCTAACAAAGATATGGGTTCCAGAGGTTATGGTAGACTTCTGGCATATCAGAAGGACTTGGCTTCAACTTTGATATTGCACTAACTCAGCATCCTGTCCTTGTATTTCAGAGATTCCAAGTGACTAGAAAATTGGATAGAGCCAGGGCTCATTGCTAATAACAGCAGACAAGGAGGGGGGGGTAAGGAACGAGGGGTGTATTGAGTTGATATCAGAACTGAGGAGCATACAGGTAAAACTACAGGTTCATATAATAGGTGTGTTGTTAGGAAGGAAATTGAATAAGAATATGGACTTATTTCTCTTATTATTTTTCTTTTGATATCTCTTTTATTTCTGCCAGCATTCCCATCACATTCCCACAATCCTTCTCATCCATTCTACACTTCCAAGTCAAGGGGAAACATGTCCCACACATCCAGTACAGTCCACTACATCATTAAAATTATTCTGAGTCAAGAAGCTGATCCCACAACGAGTCAAGTTGAGTTTAATCATCACTGCAAGCCAGGAGGGCCCAATCTCCTCTAAAAACATTCAAAATACTTATCCAAGACAAGGGACCTGCATATATGTGGTCCAAACAAGCCTTCTACATCCTTAAACATCCCTGGAAATATTCCCCCAACTCTCTATGTGACTCCACAACTCATATCTACATGATTGACTCTATGGACATCCAGGGGCAAGTCCCCTCAACTTTTTCTCTATATTTCCCCCCCCCCTTTTAAATAGATCAATTTTCCATTGCTCCACATCCATTTCAACCCAGAAAAAGCTCCACCACTTTGCATTTGACCTCCCCTTTTTTTATCCTGAACATTTATGAACATTATTCTTATCACTTTTCCCTATCTCATGATATTTTTCCAAGAATAACATGCCCTAAAACCCCTGAACTCTTTTGTATATAACAAGGAGATTATCTACAGAAAATATTATCAAGTTTTACTGTTATTTTTCAAGTCTTTGAGCTGAATTCCTTTCAAGAGTGTTGTTATCACTCTCTGTCTATCTCTGCTTGCTGCTGTTAAGAACTGAATCGTAGCGAAGGCAATGTTAGGTTCAGGACTCAAAGTAGAGTTGACCGAGGTTCAGGGTCAGGTTTCCAAGGAGGGCTGAGGCTCGGCGAGTGGGTTGAGTGGGACTTGGCTTCAGCTTATGTGCTGCGCCAGCTCAGAGTCCTGTCCCGTATTTCAGACAAGGCCCGAGGTCACCCGAAGTTTGGGCGTGACCTTAACAAAGGGAGCGAAGGAGTGTAAGGATTAAAATAGGATGTATTGGGGTATCTTAGTCGATATCAGAACTGACTGTCATGTACATAGATAAGTGGTTTATATACGAGAAGGTTCGGGGATCGGTGACCGAATGACCGAGGTCAGGGTCGTAAACTACAGAGGGAAAAGATCAAATGTGGGGTATGAATAGGTGAAACATGATGGTCAGGGGTTTGGGCCTGGAGGCCCGAGGTCTCAGGGCTCGGTTGGGGATGGGCTCTGACAGCTGCTGCCTCTCTTAATTTTTAACATGTGTCAGGATCAGGCTTGGAGATAATAAAAAATAAAAGTAAAATGTGTTTCAAAACCAACAAAGTTAGGAAGTTCTGCATCCTGGAGACAAGTAAAATATAATTCAAACATAGGGACTGAAATAGAGTCTGAAATATTTTCCAGGACATTCTAGAATATTTTGGAACAATCTGGAGATTGGGTGGAAACTGATCTTGACACTAGGTCTAATCACATCTTTTTTTTCAGATACAGGCACTCTAATCATCCCCAGCACTAACCCTACCTTTTCCAAGGGACTCAATGACCAAGCCAATTCTACTGTAACATGAGGAAAATACATGGCAGATGTTTCAGCTCTGGATAAGGTTCAGGCATTCTACTAAGGATACTCTGGAGCACCTCAGAGGGTTTGCTCAACAGCCTTTGACTCCATCCTAGCTTGTGCTTCAAGAATGTAGCACTCTCAGAGAGTGCTGATGTTAGGGAATAACTAGTTTTTGCTAACACTATGAACTCTTCCATGCCTCCAAGTTCTGAAGTTTGGACTCTGGTGTACTCTAGGCATGGTGTCCAAAGTCTGAGCTTCACTCTTAAGCAATGAGCTTTGGATATGACAACTGAATACTTCCAAAGGTTCAGTCCAATACCAACAGTAGACAGTCAAGTTCCAGCCCATGTTTCAAACTCTTTGTTACCTCTAAGTTCTGAAGCCCAAACTTTGGCATACCCAAAGCATGGTGATCAAGATCTGAGGTTTATGTCCAAGCAATGACATTCATATCTGAGGTCCAAGGCAACCCAAGATCTGGGTCCAGCATCTGGCCTTTGTCAGAGTCAAAGGGCCTTATGGAGATAGTATTTGGGCAGAGTTAATGTTACATAGAGCCACCCCTGGCTGGGTGCTGAGCAGTAGTATATAGTGGCCTCACTAGTAGTAGGAGCCCTTAGACTTTCCTCTTTGGATTTCCCCTTTACTAGGTGAGATGGCTCCCTTCTTATATTGCCTTATATACATATATCTTTCCCCTCTACTAGACATCTGTGAGTGCTACAAGGGTTGCCCTTATAGATATCAACTTAATATACCTAAAAAGCCTCTTCATTTCTCTCTCATTTCTCTTCGCTCTCTACACTCCACACATCAAGCTTACTAACCCACTTCCTGCTTTCAGTCCCTTTGAACCTTTCCAAAATACAAGGACAGAACACTGAGTCAGTGCAACATTAAAGTTGAAGCAAGTGCTTTGGATCTACCCTGGAAGCACACCAGAGCTTCCAGATCCTGTATTTCATTAAGTGACCCACTCTGAAATCAATATCACCCACTGGTCACAACCTTCTTCTCCCTTAGTACCCAGTATTTAACAGTCTTCAACAGTCATATGCTGTATATAGTGTCCAGAATGCCTAGAAATGAGACTTTGACACCAAGCAAAACCACTAATGTGTCTCCAAATATTCTGAGCTTCCCAGAATGAGCCCAGAATGAGACTTTGACAAGGCCAGCTAAATGCAGAGAAACAGAGAAAAAAAAAGGAAGAATGCAGAGAGGTTGTCCCTGACATGATCACTGAAACATGGAATAGCTGCTATGAGGTATAGACATTGCTGAGCTGTGATGGTCGAGATCAGCACAGAACGAGGTGAGGGTGGAATGGGTCCCGCGAGAGGCAGAGAAGGAGGTTAAGAGAAGGAGGGAGAATGGCCGAGCAAGGAGCTGAGAAAGGGAATAGGAATGTGTGTGTACAGTGATGGAAGAGGTTGTCCCCCGATAGGGCGAGACGAGGAGAAGAGCTTGTAGGGTGTTGCATTTCAGGGATTGTGGGCGTGCACTAGGGATGTGTGTAAATAGAACAATTTGGGAAGTTCGAGTATATTCCATCGGCGGGCTAAATTATCAGTGCACGACGGGTCCATGGTGGCTAATCCGCATTAGAGCTGGCCAATTCCGACCCCATTGATCCGTGATTAGTTAGACTCTGACTCAGACTGCGGACTGGATGACTGAACAAAAATAAACTGTGGTAAATTTCAAATGCAATGATAATAGATAGTAGGGTGCTTAAAGGGGAGGGGGGGAAGAAAAAAGAGAGAGAGAAGTGGGTTTTAGAATAAACCTGCCTTGAGAATTGCCAGCGTGGCGTCAGAGGTGCGTTCCTAAGACTCCTCAACGGGAGGAAATTTGACCTTCCTTTTCTCGCGTCTAGCCCTGTAGGAGGCATCGCTGGAAAAGTTCGGATTATCCTTGGCGGGCACTCGGATGAGTGGGTGAGCCAGATCCTGATTCCGATCAATACTCGGGAGCAGTATCATATACTCTCTACCCACGGTTCGAGAAAAGGAAATCAACATCGGAATATACAGCTATGCAAGGAATGTCCAGGGAGTTGTGCAGGTACCAGGCCCTCTTTGAGTAGAGCCGCCGCGGCTGTTGCCCAGGTCTCGTTCTAGCCCTGACAGGCCATTCTTGACCGCCACATGCTGTAGGATTTTCTATTTCCGCTGTGCTGCCCTTTTTTTTTTTTCATCCGGCCAGCATGCAGAACTTTACCCGCTCTTGGGACAGCCAGCCCTACGCGTCGTCTCAACACATGTTTGTGGAGTACTTCCAGGTATACCAAGAGTCTGCGGCGTTGTGGAGTAAGTTAACGCTACTCGTACACAATTTTTAAAACGGCTATTGAAGGGGAGCACCATAGTCGCATCCCTCTGCCTCCTCATTTACGACATCCGTACGTGAAGATTTCCCTGGCAGCCTTCTCATATTCCTGACCTTTTCGTTCTAGTCCTCACGTTAGACATGGAGGTATGTGACTTTGCTTATCCGACACACGCACAAATTCAATTACGATATAGATAAAATACTTTTGGAAACCACGACTTGGGCTTGTGGGCTGTCTATTCTTTTTGGTATGTCCTATGACTCCATAGGCATTCTGGGCTAAATATCCTAATAGAATAGATACTGGCCGTGAGTATCCTCATTCAATTAGATTCAGCACTACTCATCGACTAAACGTATAAACCAGTGCTGCTAATATGATGCAAGTGCACTTATAGATGCTGGATAACTTCGCTGACCCAAAACTCCACAGCCTTCACAACATAAGTGCATATATTTCCTGTTTCAGGAAAGAGCCACTCTGATCATAATATCAACTAGTGGTGTCTTGGAAATCTCCGGACCCGTCGGTATGAGCATCCGCATCTACAATTTACCCTAATTGATCACTTGTCCTCGTATATCACAGTTGTATGCTTGTCTTTACACGGTACTACACGTATGGTTTAACGATGAGGTTCTCCAGATGCACTGCGTGGTTTCAGTATGCGGGATACTCTGCAGCTGCAGAAAGCATGGTGGTGGGAGGTAAGCATGTGATCCTCTTTTATTTATCTCAAGACCCAAAGGACATGTCTATGGCAAATATCTGACTGGTGCACATTTTCTCACCAGCGATCTTAATTATACGGGTCTATGCTATGTTCAATCGCGACAAACGGCTCTTGGTTACCCTACTCGTTCTGTACGCTCCCATCCTATTTTATATAACCAGTAACTTAACCTTTTTAATACGCCTTTTTTGTTCTTGTTTTGTAAGCTATGCATTGCCTGCGGCGGCGGAGATAATAATCATAGGGCTGTCAACCTACAACACCCACGGTCAGTGATTCACCGCACTGTCAATCAACCCTTTTTCCCCCACCAACTCTAATCGACGATTGACGTGTAAACTCCCCGCGGGCCCCCCCAGACAACAATTCAGACATACCAAGGGGCTGTGTCCCAATAGACATGCCACGCTGGTCATGCGCCTACTGGGTATTCCCTGTCACATTTGACTCTATCGTCCTCCTCCTCGCGCTATGGAAAACCGTCCTGATGATCTGCGATACCGCACAACATCCTCCGCTCCTCGTGGTCGTCCTCTTGAGAGATTCTTTCCTGTATTTCGGAGGAGTCATGATAACAGCATTGGCCAATTTCCTTGCTTGGTATATCAAACCTGTATGTTTTCCTGTTTCACACACACCTTTCCCGACTATTGCCTCTTTTATTTTTTTACTTTATATTATTATTATTATTATTTTACATTTGATTTTTGGCTTTGGACGCTGATTCTAATTCTAGATGCCTTATTATGGAACGTTCGTCGGGTTGGTATAATATCCAGAATAATCACCTTTATCAAATAAACTAATCACTTGTTTTCAAAGATGCTTTATAGCCTCTCAATCTATTCTCGGTTGTCGGATACTGGTATGTATTAAATATATTAAATAAACCCAATGTGCATCGACTGACACACCCTTCTTTATATACGTATATTCTATCTCCATACGCAGCTGAACATCCGAGAGACTGCAGAAAATCTTGCTCGGTTCGAGCGACAGGATATCGAGCCGGCTCCGGAGAGTAGTGGAATCCTCACCACAAACTTTGATGAGTTTATCTGAAATCCGGACTCAGATCTCAAGCTCAGGGACTCTTAAATCCTATACCAGGCCTTGAGGCCCCTCATGGAAGGGGGGGGGGAGGCTACTAGTAGGGCAGACAGTGCTAAGGGAGAATTACCCAGGACAAGGCTAAGGGCTCGGCGTGGATCTAACCCGGGCCCCGCACGACGCTATAAACCCCAAACGGCCATCGTGTGACTATGCAAGACAACGCTGAACTGCGGGTTTTGTTTTAGCCTGCTCCTCATCCCCACTAACCTAGTATGGTTAGTAACGCCCTACGCACCGTATTAATAGTGAACTTCACCCCGCACCCCCGTTCCATATGCCCTTTGCTACATACTTATTGTCTATGCCGCCATAGATATATGAAAACGTTTGTTACAAGGGAGATCAAGATATAGAATCTAGGGTTTGTCTTCAAAGGCTCTGTATAGGTTATGTGTAGACCGAGTAAGATTATTTATGCAGATGGTTGGCAAGCTGCACAAACTCCTTGAGAACACTGAGGCTCACTGGCAATACGAGGCAATGTGACAAGATGTGCATTTTATACGCACCTTACATCCCACTTCAATGTTGGTGTTGGTCCGTCGAAATATTTCCACACACATTCCTTCACCAGTCCCAAGATAGTCGAAACACCCTCCAGGAGTTGACTGAAGACCTTTGACCAGGACATGATCATAACATGACAAAACGGTTTTTTTTTTGCAAAATAAATATGCCCCGGCTAAATGACATCAGACCGCGAGTAGATTGAAGGCTTTCCGATGGGATTCCAAAGAGCGATTCCCGTCGGGCTTGGTTGGATTCATCCTTCCTCTCCGCAGACTTGTTACTACAATGTGGCATTGTTCCCCACGGCCGCGAGAAATCTCTTTCTTTATCGAGTGATACGGGTGAACGAGGAGTTTCAGAGTGGTTCTCTTTGATTAGAGTGTATTAGTTGCTCATAATTATTAGCTTCGGTATATTCCGTAAATGCTAAACATTATTAAGTGACCGTGTGCAAATTTTTAGCTGCGCACAGTCACGTCCTGTCACAACGATGGATCCCATTCCCCCAGGTCACTTCTACAGCGTCCCTCCATTTACCCAGTATGAATAAGATAGCCAGGATAATTTGTTTTTTGTGATAGTCCATGGGCATGACAGGCAGGACAAAACAAACGGTGGTTGTTGTCACGTGGTATTGTGGGAATAGTTATCTCTTAGCGTGCTTATATTTTAAGAAAGGTAGAAAATTTTTTTATTGAACTCTAATTATTATGAGTAACTAATACTCTGATGAGTAGTCAGATTTTTTTTTTTTTTTTTTTGTGGCAGTCCACCGGCATGACAGGCAGGACAAAGCGAGTGGTGGTTGTCACGGGGTGTCGTGGGAATAGTTATCTCTTAGCGCGCTTATATTATAAGAAAGGTAATAAATTTTATCGGAAGCTAATAATTATGAGCAACTAATACACTCTATTGAATCCAGTCGATTCCAGAGATCCTCTTTGATCGATCTCACTAGTGATCCTCTCGAAGCGGTTTTCACACGATTTCACCGACGATCTCCTTTCATCAGCCTCCACAGGGTCTTCACGGTATGGTACGTTCATATTCAAACGTGATTGCACCCGGTTGCGCACGTTCCGATAATCCTAGTTTTCGAAGATTTTGATAATTGAGATCCAGTCTGAGTATTACACGAGCATATTAATGATGTTGGACCTACCCTTTAATGTCTATCGTGATATTTCTCTTATCCATTACGCCTGAACCAAGTGTTCTTCGAAATGCGAAATCTGGCAACACAACGCTGCAGTCTTGGGTGGAAGCGCTGTGCTGAATGATAACATTACGCCCCGTGATATCCCAATGAGAAGTATTGCACTGGTTCATTTCGTGAATAGCCATAGCATAAGAGTCCATCTGAAATGCGAGTGTATCGATGCAGGCACGATGCGTGTCAAAATTAATTGTGTCAAGTTGAATATTCCAGTCCCGTCTAGTCTGAGTTCATCGGCAGTCTTCGCGGTCAGACCGCCCACCGATTCCATTCTGCATTCGGGGGTAATGCACCGAGGCGATTCAAGGATCCGTCTAAACCGATGAGAGAATACATACCTTGGAAAAAACATTTGATTATGATATGCTACGGCCTAATATAAACCAGACTGATCAACTGATCGCCCGAAGAAAGAATACAACTCAGAGATTGAAAAAAAAAGAAAACGCTACCTTGAAATGCTCTCAAACGATCATATGCATAATTTTCATTAGCCGGCCAATTGTGCACCAGGAAACCATCCAGCACACTGAAAATCATCCCCAGAAGTCAGAAATGCAAGGACGAGTTTGGAAAAGGCTCTCTTGGAATGGTTTGATCATGACAGGTGCAGGTGGAACATCAGGTAAATCCCTCAAAGTCATGAAGCCTGTCCAACCCTGAGACCACTACCGCAGGACTGCAGGGGAGTTTTCAACACTAGCTGAGGCATGGTAAAGTAGTGTCCGGTGCCTCTCTGTACGAGTTGAGCGCAGCTCGCAGGTTCCGGGAGACGGTGGATCATGATATGAGCTCATATAGTCCGCCAATACAAGAGCATGATTAGGATACAAAGGAGCATAAAATGAGACGTTCTTGTGTGCCCTGAGCTTATCACGGAAAAAGCAGCTACATCCTGTTTTGTGGGGGGACGAAGTAGAAAGAATCCGCTTTCGATGTTCACAGAGGGTAACTCTCCCATGGGTGATATACTCCACTTTTCTCTGCTTTGTAGTAGTATCTCACCAGCAGCGGAAGCGAATGATTAAACAGTAACGGGACGCGTAAAGGTGGGGAGCTGCGTCTGTCCAATGCCGTATCTCACCAGCAGCGGAAGCGAATGATTAAACAGTAACGGGATGCGTAAAGGTGGGGAGCTGCGTCTGTCCAATGCCGAATGCCGCCGTGCTGTGTGCCGCCTGCGACTAGCGCCACATGTACACTGAAGAACTCGAGCAAAAACATTGCGCAATATCAGTCGAGGCAAGAGATAGAATAATATGTTTTGCAAATTGTTTTTATATCTTGGTACGGTCGCTACCCTGTATTGTTGTTATCCCCTTTCTCTATATACCCCTTGGGCTTAGCAATTATCCCCCCTTAGTGCCTATCCCCTCGGTCCGAGGTGTCGAATTCAACAAAGAGAACCTCACATTTCTTCAACTGTTTCTAGACTATTCTCTAGTTAGCACATCAATTATAAATTGTACCAAGTAATCATTCTACGTAGCCCACTATGGAAGGCAACAAAGGTATGTAAACGTGGCGTAAAGAATACACGAGTTAGTGTGCGTCTTGTAGATTTCTGATCGGAGCATTGCAGGAACAAACGAACGGCTTGCTATCCCCGTATACAAAAATGAAGACGTCAGAATAAACAAAAGAGCCCCAGTGAACGAAGATTCAAAGGAAACCGGTGAAGCCAAGGGAATGATCAACCCGATCACATGCTCAATTTGGAGATGGCACGAAGACGTGGAATTTTCAGCATCTAGGAAGAAACACAGAGCATCTAACAGTCATGATGGTGATACATTGTCAAAAGCCATGTCTTCTACAAGGAAAACAGGCACACAGCATGTCAAGATATTCCATCAACTCGAACATATAACTGTGAACAACTTACTCCGTGGGATGTAGGACAGTGTGCCATAGCCCTTTTACCATTTGGAACTATCAGGTGCGTCCTTTGACACAGGCGGGGTGGTGTCATCTTGCCCATCTGTATTTGACAATGCAGCCCTCTGAAAGGTTTCTCGCTCAAGTTGGCTCAGGTACGAAGACAAAAAGGCTTGGGAGAAAAAGTATCCTGATAAGGCCCCCGCCACTACCGAAAGAAACAAAACAAAATGAGCAACAGTGAAGTGCATGGCTAACACCTGCAATTCACGTCACTCACGTAAACCGGACGACAGAGCTTTGTTACGGTCAAATTTCAGAGCACGTTGACCAAAGATGGCTGGCAACAGCAAGCACTCAGGCTGCAAACAAGCGAACCAAAGGAATTCACATACATGCAAAAAGTCCCCCAGTTACACCAGCAAAAATACCGTCTCTGCGAGCTTGCTAAAGGTTGTTAAGACCAGAGACACAGCATAAGAAGGCCATGCTACCCTATTGCACTTATCGTACTCTTCAATGCTTGGTTTCCATACTCGAGCCATCGTGGAAGTATCACCAAATAGTAGCTATGAGGAAAGTGACATATTGTAAGGCGTCTAACGTATGTCTAGGTATATGACTAAGCACCCTCTTCGACAGCCCGTTGAGCGCGTCGAGCCTTCTTTGCTGCGTTGGCCGCCGCCGCCTTCGCCTTCTTTGCTTCAGCTTTAGCTGCCTGTGGCATCATTCTTAACTCTAGTCACAAAGCGATGCTTATCGGCTCACCTTCTCTGCCTCCTCCTTAGCCTTGGCCTCCTCCGCCTTCCGTTTTGCTTCCTCCTGTGCAGTCTGCGAGGGTGTACTAACCCCAGAACTTGTATTTCCCTTAGTCCGCTTCTTTGCCTCTCTTGCTTCCTTCTCGTCCTGCTTGATGCGCTTGATACGCGGATCATGCTGAAGGGCCAGGTCTACGAGGCCACGTAATCGAGCGGTATCCTCTTTCTTCCGTCGCGCCCTCTCAGACTTGTTCTTTTTCTCTGTATACCGTTTGTCATCGCGACTGCTCTTAAATATCAGCCGATGTATTAGACGAGACACAAACACATACCTATCGCTCCCTTCGTTTACCTCCTTGTCCAAGTACTCGAAGCTTCGCCACGAGTCAAAATTATACCAAAAGTCGTAGAATCCCTCCACTGCAGCTTTTAGGTCATCAATCCCACCCAACATTGGTACTGGCTGCACACGCGAGAACCGCGCCTCCCGTTCGAAAATTGGGGTCAATGTTGTGAAAAAATCACTCGAGCTCCAATTCTTAGGTATAAGCACACTTTCTTCAAGATCCAAATAGTAGGGATCTACACTGTCAAATTGACGTCTCTTTTCGGAATGCGATAGGACCTCCATCGCTAAATGGCCTTGTGTTAATAAACCACAATGGTGATAAGGGTAAAATCAACCTTTCTGTATGCATTTGAAGAAGGCATCGTCGTTTGCGTCGCCAGAGCCAGCCTTCTTATCAGGGTGGTGCTTCAACACTTTCTTCCGATCTGAGCATACATTTAGCACGACACACACTTACAAGCAAGCATCCACTTACGAGCAATTTTAATTTGATCTTGCGTTGCATTGTACCTCAAGTGGGACAACCCAAGCACCTTGTAATGATCTTGTTTCTACTCCAGTACAGCCATATCTTAGCATGCCGTTGCGGATTGTAGATGAAATACGTGACTGCACCTTCCACTCCTTTGGATCTAACAGCAGTAAGTCCACAGTTTCTTCCTCATCACCCACACCAAGGTCGTCTCCCCCGTTTCCGTTGTCGCCATTGGCAAGACTCTGGGCTTTCCGGCGTGCTTCGTCTGCTTGAACTAGTTCATCCTCATCAAATGTCCGCTTGTGCACCGTGCGCCGCACATGTGCTTGGTATGCAGCCCCTGTGGGAAGAAGTCTGCGTTTGACGGGAGCTGTACGCGTGTTGAAGTAGATGGAAGGGTCCGTTAAACAGCCAGAAACCAGAGTTCTGGATACCAACCTGACAAAGAAGAGGCACTAGCCTCACGAGGTTTCCAATCTGCAGGTAAAGATATAGAGACCGCTGGCAGCTCCGCAACAGACGCCATCGAGGTGAAAGTAGGTGCAGAAAAAAATACGCAAGTTTGAAGTCCGACAACCAAGCAGATATATACCCTGTCACTCAATTGCGGCGCTTTCGTTCGTGACAAACTTTCAACGTCGGCAGTGCCGCCAAGAATTACTGGAGACGTAGGAAAGTTTTGCTACTCAGTAAAACTTTGAAGGTGGTTGAATCCTTCTATAGTATTTTGAGCCATAATATCCCAGAAAACTTAATATTCATCTAGGGTTTTTTTCAAAGCTTTCCAGGTATCTGTGAAAAAGATTATGATAAAACATCATGATCCTGAAAAAAAAATAGCAAAACCTGAACTTTGATCTAAGTTTTACAAGAATAATATAATTTAACCACGTTTTCAAGTTTCTTCAGAGTTTTCATGATGGTAAAACTTTATTATGCCTCCAGTGTAATAGGTGTATCCACTACATCTTCGAGTGCCTTTGCTCGCTCTCTCCCCAACCGTCCCTTGCCTCGTGCAAGATCCACCTCAGCCCAACATACTTTTGCCTCGTCTAGTACCTGAAGACGTGCATCGTACGTCTGCTCGAAACGTGCAATCTCTTCAGCAAACAGCGTGGGACTTCTTTTATTGAGCGATTCTTCGCCGCCAGTCCCCATCACACCGCCGTTAGTTCTTGGATAGGCGTTATATCTGAGATTTCGCTCCTCCTCAAGTACACCCCTTACCCCACACATGAACGCGTCCATGACTGTAAGATTGTGCATGACCAATAACGCGTGGGCCGACATCTCATGCGTGTGAAGCAGATGGTGTACATACGCACGCGTGTATGGTGATGCCATATCTTTTGTTCCTCGTGCTGAACCGGAGTCATCAACTGTGCTGTGTATGAGGGGGTGATTTGACCACGTTGGTGAACACGCGGCACATGGGCAGACAGCAGCATCCGCAGAAGAGCCTCCTATATGGAATGATGCAGAGGAATTATTTAATCTTCTCGAGTATTCCAAACCATCCAAGAAGGAATGAGCCAAACTTGTGAAATCATGAGCAAATCGTTCTTCATAGAGATTGTGTCCAATCTGATGCTTCTTAGTCTGTTCAGTAACTGCCTCCGGTTGATCCTGATCCAACCGAACAGGGAAGCGAAAATCTAATGCTACACCCCAAGTGGCGGCTTGCTGTGCCCAGAAAGTATCAAAAATATCGACCCCGGCATCACGAATCAGCCTTAACATTTCGTGCGGCGAGTACGCTGTATTCACGAGACGGAGCTTTGCCTCGGGAAGGTCTTGAAGGGAAGCCCTTATTAGTGGCGGGAGAGCATCTGTAAAGGAGCAGTGGACTGCTGGCACCGCGGTGGCGGGTTCCCCTTGCTCTGCGAGGAGAGCCGTCCGTATCGGAACAAGATCAAAAACATACCCAGACACCCCTTCATCAAGTGTCTCAAGTTGCACAAGTTCCTTCTCTTTTGCCTCTAGAGGTTCTAGGAGTGCTGCGGCGAACGCGGAGCGAGCTGCGGGTTGTATTCCGCCTACCATATTGACAAACACATTCAGACGAAGCGCGGGCATAGGTGGAAGATTTTGATGGGTAGAGGCAACTTCTGGGCGATCCTGGGCTCCCGCAGCCAAAGGAAATTTGACAGGAGCAAGCAGTGCAGTCAACCATTGAGCTGAGCGCTCGATACTCTTGCTTATACGTTTTTGCGAGTGCGAGGGTGAGTTGAAAGGAACATCGGACATGGAGAAAACTATGTCTGGGAGAGTAGCAGTGACATACGAGCGGTACACTGGACACGCGACCTTATTCGTGATTTATAGAAACAACATAAAAATATCGTGAGATTGGTCTAGATACAAATACAAACCTAACTCACTTTGCGTGTACCCCGTGATGACTGCGCTGCTACGAATGAGGCTCCATTAGGAGGCATTTCGCGTCCATCAGCGGGATCTCGGAGAGACAAGGATAACAAATGCTGAGAAGGCGAAAATCCCAGAAACGTGTGGAGAGGAAAGCTAGATTCCTGTCGAGTTGGGATAGGGGGATTGATCTGTAGACTGTGAACGCGGTCACAAAAAGGCTATATATTGCTATAAAAACATTCCTATAGAACTATACGCACAACGATTCAAAGGGTACATGTATCCATTTAATGCATGGGGTTCGTCTGACATTATCTTGAGTTAGATGTTGGATGACACCTCGAGTTGTGGACGCTATCAAGCCCGGTGTCAGAAGCTCAATAGCATGACTACCCAGTGTCTCATGGTCTTGGCGTTTAAGGGTGAGCTGTCCAAGTCTTGGAGAGAACTTAGACGAGAAGGGTGAACTTTTCAACTGAAACGACAGAGCAGGAATAGGATTAAAGGGACTCGCGGCTGTAGACATAAGTAGAGTGATCCTGTGACTCTATGTGTCACACGTGATGATAGGCGTGCGCGCAAAATCTACTAGATGCTAATCAGGTTTTAGCTTGAAAATAGTATAGCTAAACTTTAACCAAACCGTGCACGTTGGTGCACCTTTTTTTCAACTAGTTGCAATCCATCGACCTTTTCAGCCTCATGGACTAACCCCATGAAACAACTACCCTTGTCTGCACCTTTTAGTGGCATATCTACCAACGTCATCTGTGGTCTGTGGGATGATATCAATTACTTTAACTCACCCCCTGTCGTGGCACATCATTTCATGGCACCTTCAAATACTTTATCTATCATATCTGTTGTTGCTACAAGTTCCCAGAACACGTTCTGCTCTTTCTGGGATTTATTGGGTGTAGATTTAGGAAGACTCCCACTGCTTCCTCTAGTTGTCATAGCAAATTTACACAAGAGCGCTTCTTGGTACAAGGTAGAGTAATGATTTATGCTTAGTTTCTTGAGAAAGAGCAGCAAAGAGAACTCATGCTTGAAGGTATTCAACTCTCGAGACATATTCGAATCTTTGAATTCGAGACAAAATATAGTGCCTCATCGACGCAGCTCAACCACCGATCAAGGCAGGCATGCTGTAATTAATAATGCGCTGCAGGACCACTGACCACAGCAGAAAAGAAAACTCCATGCTAGCAAAATTTCCGGTAGAAAAAGTTTGGGTGGTTTGCGAAATAACTGATTGTAAAGACTGACAGGGGCAGTTTCTCCTTCGCCTAGCAGTATGGTTTGGATCTCGAATGCGTCTATGGGCAGAAAAAAATGCACACTAGAGAGTCACTCGGGTGAGATATTCATACGCCAGCTTTAGTAGCCATTTCTGGCATCAAGTTAGCCCATTGCCTCCATGTGGATTGAATTGCTCTCCATCATGTGATCCGGCTGCCACCATATCCGGCATTTGGTGTTTCAGCCAGCACAAAAGACAGAAGAGACGTGAGGCATGCAGCTTCCGTGTTATCGTTAACAAATAACACTAGTGTCTTCTAGCCAATAGTTGGGAGGGATATGACCGTAGTGTAGTTACCAATGTCCCGTTCTCATCTCACTGAGAGGATCCACTCGGCTGTGTCTATCCATAAGACGAACCTGAACGAACCAACTCGCCTGGTGAATATGCTTAAAGAATTGGTTAAAGATGGCGCTCAAGGTGTTCCGGCCCGTGCTTGAAGAGCCAGCCTGGATATGAAATTATCAGATCACAACACCGATAGTGATAGCAATAATCACCAAGTCTCTTCATCACCGCGCGCTTAAACCTCCGCTGAGTACTGCAATGAAAAACATGAGGCCCAGCACCTGTCCAATCCGCATTGCGACCCCTTCTTTCCTGAGGCGGTCTTCTCCCGTCTCATATGGGGTACGGTTCCCGGTTGCTCTCCTGACATGCACAGACGAGAAGGGATCCCGCCCTTTTGGAGGCTCCTGAGGATTCCTAGGGCTCGATCGATGGGTGTCACGATAAAAGTGCTGCGAATACGGTGGAGGCGGTGGAGGTGGCGGCTGACGCGATGTACGCGCCCGAGGGCCGCGGCGCGCATTTTCCCAAGCATAGCTGGCGCTTCTCCGGCGGGTCTCCGAACCGTACATGTACGACGGGTCATAGTAATAAGAATGCGCCTGCGACGGCCGTGCAAATGCCGAGTCGCTCGACGTGTGAGTGCTCAGTTCACGATCGTACGCTCGTCTTTTTTCACGTAAGATCTATCAGAAAGTCTACTGGTGGCAATCGTCCTCACCTTTTTCTATCGTCCCCTAGAACAGAATATGCCTCGCTCACGGCCTGGAACTTCTCCTTTGCCTCCTTGTCGTTGACGTTTACATCAGGATGGTACTTTTTGCTCAGCTGATTATAATTTGGTAGGATACAATCAGTCAAAAGGTCCAAAATCTACAGTGACGCATACGGAAGAATTCTCCTCACCTTGTAGAAATTCGCTTTAACGGCTATTTTCGATGCCGTTCTGGGGATTCCCAATATTTCGTAGTGGTTGCATTTTGCACTGGTAGTGGACAGTAAGCGGAATACACGGTATGGCTGAGTAGTCACTCTCAGAGGCGATCTCAGCATAAACGCAAGGAGCATCACGTGGTGCTGACGTCAACAAATGACATAAGCAATAACCTGACTTTGCTAAACCCTCCTTCCTTCAAGATGAATAGCCTGAATCCGACCTCGTGTAAAGGATACTGCGCTTTTGCTACACTCCCCAAGAGTCCGTGGGGCCGTCGTGGTCCCCAGCTGGGTTCTCCCATATCTTTGGCTGGCTCGAACTAAAAAGGATGAATCTGAGTAATAAACTTCGAGAAAGGCTGTCGAGTCCATCTGCAGCCAACTAAGTTTGTGTTGGGGGGTGTTCCACTAGTTCCCATGTATTGTAGCCTTCTATAGTTTTGAATTCAAGTTCGCAAGCTTCCTTTCATTTGTCTGAGTTGTTCCCTTTCATTGCTTCCTTGTATGAGTTTGGCTCATCACTTGCCAGTGTGACAAATGCTGACTCGCTGGCTTCCAAGTCTGTGGATCCATGAGCTAATGCAGCCATCTCTCTGGCTAGTGCATGATATCTTGTTCCACATCCATATTCTATTGTGGAATTATCTACACATGCATATACCCTGCTCCCGAGATATCCAAACAGGCGCTTAAGTGCTGGATATGAGGGATAGGGAATATATGCTCAATTCCCTAAGTCAATCTTATTCAATCCATTTCAATTAGTGATTAATTTTTAGATACCTTTCTTATAAGTATATGGATGAAGTTTCCATTAGTTAAATATTCTTAGGTATTTAGTTAGATATTAATAGTTGCTGGTCAGAGATGACTGGAAACCATACAGCTGTGCGGGCAGCTATGGATGAGCCCCTCAGTGCTTTGTATCTCTGAGGTGGTGAGTCCAATTCTCATTTTGTTTGTAGGAGAGTAACTAACTAGCTAGTAGATATCTTTATCTGCAGGTAGTTACTCAATCATTAGTGCTTTGTATCACTGAGGTGATATCTTTATATGACAACTACAGTCTTTTCCTGGCATGCTATGATCGCTGCTCCAGTTCGTAACTGGATTCCCCTCCACCTAAGCGCCAAGCCTCAGCCCAATGCAGGTTTTGATCCTCAGTTTTTTTTCAAGCTGCTTGCCGTGCTGCTTTGCCACTCACCTCTGTAATGAGAATTCCTCTGAAGTTCACACCAGGTGGCCCTTATAGAGTCTTCAGAGACAAGTTTGAAACTCAACATATTGATCTCTCGGTCATGAGGTAGAGGATAGATAAAAAATAATCTAAAGATTTTAAAACATGGGTGCAGAATAGGTTCACTATCGATACAGTACGCGGTCAGTTATTATCCATATAAGTTAAATGGGGCTTGGTTGAATCATGTTCGGTTCAAGTTGGTTTTCAGAGTCCCACATGTCCGTCTGGGCTTCTATAGTCATCAGATCACAATTTGTGGTGAGAACTCCACTACTCTCAAAAGCCGACTCGGCATCCTGAGACTCCAAAAACCGAGACGTATTTTCTGCTGTCTCTCGGATGTTCAGCTAAGGGGATGAAAATTGGAGGTGGATCAGATGATGCATGCCTGGCTTAAGCACACATACCAATATCCGACAACCGAGGATAGATTGGGAAGCTATAAAACACCTTCGGAGGTGGTTAGTTTATTCGATGGCAGTAATACTTCGTGACACGACACGAACCCAACAAACATTCCATAGTAAGGCATCTAGATCCGAATCAGCATCCAAGGCACAAAGCGGAAATAGAATGCGTGCTAGGAAAGGTGTGTAAAACAGTAAAACGAACCGGTTTGATGTACCAGGCAAGGAAATTGGCCAGTGCCGTCAGCATGACGCCCCCGAAATACAGGAGAGAGTCTCTCATGAGCACAACCACGAGCAGGGGAGGCCGCGGCGCGGAGTTGCTGGTTACTGATACCCCGGCGGTTTTCCATAGTGCGAGGAAGAGAAGGATACAGTCGAATATGACTGGAGAGACCCAGTAAACCCAACCCCATCGTGGTATATCGACTGGAGCACAGCCGTTCGGTAGACCGACATCAGTGTCTACGGAAGGAGTAATGTCAATCAGACTGTTAGGACAGTCGACAACGTGGTGAACTGGCCATGGATGGTGTGGGTTGTTATCCCTATTATTATTAGTTCCGCTGTCATAGATAATGCATATCTTGGAACACACGTTGGAACGGTAAGCCGCATGTTATGTACGAAGCAGAATGGTCTCGTACAGAATGAGCATGGCGATAAGCAGTCTTCTATCGCGATTGAACATAGCATAGACTCGTACAATCAATATCACTAATGAGAACTGTGAATCAGCGGGGTTTGTGGGTCAGCGAAGCAGGGGGTCGTGTACCTCCCACCACCAGATGTTCTGTGGCTGCCGAGTATCCAGCATATTGAAACCATATGTAGCACCTAGGGAAACCCTTAGACCAAAGCCGTAGTGCATGAAGTAGACATACAACTACAAGTGGGATGGGGAACGAGTGATTAGACAGGTAAGTCTCCTAAGAGCGGATAATCATACCGAGGGGTCTAGCGATTTCCAGGACAAGACTAATTCGATTTATAATCAGAATGGCTCTTTCCAGAAGGAAGAGATATAAGCACCTATGTTGTGAAAGCTATAAAGGTTAGATCAGCTAAGCCGCTCCAGTACCAATAAGCACACTTACATCATATTAACAACACTTGTTTAATAAATTAGACTGATGATGAATCTGATTGAAGAAGGGCACTCACGGCCAATATCTATTCTATAAGGGGGGTTGAGACTGGAGGCTCTTGAGGGAGCATAAGACATACCAGCAGGAATAGACAGCCCACAAATCCAGGCCGGGTTTTCCAAAAGTATTTTATCTATACCATAATCGAATTTGTGTGTCGGACACGCAGCGGGGAGAGGCATCACATACCTCCGTGTCTAATGTAAGAACTAGAATGAAAGTTAGGAATATGAGAGGATCATAAAGACATCTGCACGCACATATATCGTAAATAAGGAGGCAGAGGGACGCGACTGTGACCCTCCTCTTCAGCAGCGGTGGTGGGACTCCGTACGAATAGAGATAACTTACTCCACAATGTCCCGGTGAAACGGTATACTTGGAAAGACTCCACATACATCCTTTGCGACGAGACAAGGTAGGGATCAGAGAGGATGTCTCCAGAGGGGGTAATGTGCTGCATGCTGATGAAGAATATTAGATAGAAAGTAGAGTAGTAGAGCGTATACAGCGGGAAGTCATACCTACGGTCTGTTCCAGCGTTCAATATATAAGCCGCCACTCTAATGATGTCAACTGATGACCAGTAAGTGTCAGAAGGAGCCTCAGCAGCGCCCGCACACCCCATCAATGCAGGCCACGCGGCATAACATGGATCGTGTCCGACACAGCTAGGTATATTAATCCTTTCTCTTGTTCTTTGTTCCTTGCCGAACATTGTTTTACAAATTGTTACCATCTCTCGGGGTTGTCTCCACGGTAGCATCGCCATGGCACGTGGTTATTCAACTCGAGTTAAATGAGATCATCACTTCTATATAACAGTGGTTAAATATCTGGAACTCAGCGATACATTCCAGGTGATTATGGCGTATATTATTACATTACCATCATAAAGGTCAGAAACCCTTCGAGTCGCTCGTTGAGACAGAACCACTGAAATCTGTCTTACTAAGTTCCAGTTGATATTTCCACTGAGCTTAGTGGGACTGTTTCCCACAGTGTACTTTTTCTTGCACTGTTTTTCATAGCGTTACCATCTCTCCCGGTTGCCCAGGGTGTAGCGCCATTGCACCGCCATGCTGCTCTCCTTGATATGATATTTGCTCCGGCTCTCTTGTTTGCTGATGTGTTAACTCTTTGATGAGATTATGAACCAGATCCAGTAACGGGTCGAATCACATCGACTCTACAATCGGGAGCATGAACTTCTCATTTTCTCCTTCTGCTGCCACATCATATACTTCCTTCATGGTCCAAACCTCCAGCTGCCAAGCTGACAGTAGTTTCATTCTAATTGGCAAAAGCATCCCTCCTTGGCCAAGATATTGATGGATGTATATTTCCGTGAACTCCTTGATATCAAGCATCACTTAACTACGGCCTTAGATATCGAGTTGTAGGCAGGGATGCCATAACCGAAAACAGGCACATCTCAGAGCTATGCATTGCGGTTTTCATCTCTCTTCTGGGCCTCCCGCGCTCGCTCAATCTTTTCAATCAGTGTCATACCTCCAGAGTATCTATCAACGAGCGCTCGGCTTGTGGATCTTTTCCGCCCAGCTTGTTGCGTTGGCCACCCTTTTGCTTGTCGCGAAGGAAACCCAGGACTACACGGAGGAAGTGAAAAGAAAACATGGTCAAGTTCTTGGAGGAAGAAAGGCTTAACACGTAGAGATCGGATCGGTGCACGGTAATCGACGGCCACCAACCCTTCCATCAAAGATTTATCCGTGGGGCCTCTACCTTGTACCGCAAAATATTATAAAGGCCATTTCTAGGCAATTTGTTCAGAAGGCTCTGTCGAGGCCTTTCTTTTTTGTCTGGCATCACTGTTCCAGTATACGCGTCTCCAGGCGACCTCAATTGACGGATCTGTCGTTACAAATAACACAGGTGTGTCATTTGAAATAATACGGCCAGTGGTCCTAAACAGGACACGGAACGCACGGCAGAACTTGTTGCTCTCCAAAGATATAACAAGATTGTCTTGAACCCTAGACTACCCGTCGTCAGACTTTGAAGTGCCAAGGTCACACGAGCATCTCAGTAATAATGAAGCAAAAATATTATTATCGTCATCGATTACCGGAGGCCTCCTGGCCCGTAAGTAGGAAACTAAAGTTCTCCGTGTGAGATTCCTTCTCCCTAGCAAGTATTGCTTCCAGGCCTGGCGTCCCACTCCGACTGGCTTTCCCCTTCCTCAAGGATCCCTTCGGCACCACCCCTGGAGCTGGACTCGACCGCCTGGAAGACGATGGCGTTGTCGAAGGAGTCCGTCCTCCTGAACTTACACTGCCCCCAAGTGACGTCTGAAACTGTATCTGTTGTTGTTGTTGTTGTTGTTGCTGCTGCTGCTGCTTTGCCTTCTGCCACGGCAACGACAAGAACCCAAACCAGCTCCCCCGGGTAGCCCGTCTCTGCTCCTCCCGCTTCCGCTCAAAGGCAGCACGGTAACGCTCGTAGGATTCCCGAAAGGCGGGATCAACACGCGACGAGAAAATGAGCTCACCCCGTGGATTTGAAGTGGGGGGTATTGGGGGGATGGCCGGTGCGCGCCGAGGACTGGACGCGCGGTGGGCAGTGTTTGGTAGGTGTGGTTGTTGTGAAGGGGTTGTGGCAGGTGTGCGTGGGAAGAAGTAGGAGAAAGGGTTTAGTGATGACCGTAGTGGTGGGGAGCGCACGTTGAGGTACACGTTGAAAGACCGTAGTGCGCGGTTTGCGTGTGGGACATACCTGGGAGTCATGTCGCTTTAGAATGGCGAGGGCCGGCGAGACGATGCTGCATACCTATTCGCGTAGCCAATTTTCTCTGCGTAAAGACCACTTGCATAGAAGAGGACTAGGGTTGTGACTGCGATGAAGAGCAGGCCTGAGGTGACGTATGGATGGGCCAAGATGGGGGGTCGGTCGGGCCATACACGACTGAGGAGGAAGTTGAGGGGAAAAACGAGAAAGTAAGTATCAAGGAGCACGTCCGAGAGGAGGATGACGATGACAAGCAGCAGCTGGGCCAAAAATACTAGGGTAGATGTTGAGTGCCACACATGCAACACCCGTGCCAATGGATCGCGACGTACGCTGGTATCTAGACTTGCGCCTCTTCAGACTGGCTGCATTGGTCTTGAGACGTTCCTCGAAGAGGAGGAGATCGCGATAAGTAGACGCGTCGTTTGGTGGATAAAAGGTACCTCGTTGGTGGGGTGGTGGTGTCGAGCGAGGCATTCAAGTCTTCCAACCTTGCGCCCAAAGGGGAACCCAGATGGAAACAGAATCTTATATTGTTACCTGCGGCAATACGTCACAATCTACTTGGACAAGAACCTCAAGGGAACAGATGAACTCTGATACTTACTGACGCGCCGCTTTGCTCCCGAGCCGTGACAGGCGTGACAGTGTCACCAATTTCTGCATGTGACCCTGATCCATTCCTCTCATCGGTGTCTTCATCAAGAGCTTCTATTCAATGCATCTTTGCTGGTGAATTTCACCGTTGTTTGTTTTTCTACGTGCAGCTACACCGACCAACTACACGACGAGGAACCATAGAGCTGAACTGGCCAACATCACAAATCTTACGGCCGCTGAAATTAGATTATCTCGAGGTATACTGGAAAGGCTACTGAAACGCGGTTACCACTGGCGAAGACGGCTACATATGGTACGTAGAGTAATCCCAGTCCATCACCTATATACAGTCTGACTTAAACTTTCCTGCAGCGTCTCATTGAAAGTGCAATAAGTTCTCCCCAGCTGCTGTGGATATATTGCGTGCGGTTTGGTTCCAAGTTCAATTTGCAGTGCATAATTCTTCGAGCCTTATCTTAGTGGAAGGCTCTTTTCTAATTCTAGACAACTTGATCGGTATTCCAATAATTTCAACTTTGAAAATGGCGGCAAGTCAAGCAACAATATACGCTATTCTCTACTAAAGTATTCCTCTCGGGGTCTCCTCTTCCTTCTTCCCCGCGATACCCTTAAGCTGTAGTCTTTGCCACGTCACAGCGGCTGTTCAAAAACACTATAAGCTTTATGATTGAGTATGGTGCGCCAAGGGAACGTGATCACGTCGCGTCTCGTCACGTGACACGTGACGTCTTGTAGATGACATTGATTGACATATTCCAGTCCTTACTTTGATAGAACATTCACTGAAATCTTTTATTCCCAAATACTTACCTGTGCGATCGTAGAAACACACATTTTTCCATAATCGTTATACTATTCAGGCCTTTAGGAGTCAGGACTCAGCGCCTCGAACTCGGTAACACGCACCTTGCTGCCCGGTCACAACGTGGCCCTTGTCACCACCATCCCCTTTTACAATTGACCTCTCACTACGACGTCCTTTCTCTCGTCCATGAACACCCCTCTGCTCTTAACTTCGGTCGCTCTTCTTGCTGGCGTAGCCGCAAGGCCAATCGAAAATAATCGTCGAGGCGATGACTTGCGTGAACTGTATGTAGAAGAAATTCTGTTATTTTAAGCACTTGAAATGACTTCAACCTGGTTTTCATTATCTTTCCAGCGCACACAGCCCAGAAAGCGATGATCGACAAGCCCTTTTGGGCCGCATGCCTTCGTAAGTGGGGTTTCAACGCCCAGAACACGCACCCTTCACAAAGACGTGTTTCAGAGGCTTTGACTCTTTAAATTCTCTCCAACTTCACGACCTTCACGACCACAACCAACCGGATAACAGTGCGCTAAATGGCAGCAGATCCCCCAGGCTTAGTGGGGTAGAGACCTCCTCGCAACCAGATCCTGGGCTCTCTAGCCCTTACATGGGACCACAGCAGTACTTGTCGAGCGTGGAGCAGGAGCTCGGATCTCCAGGAGAGATGGTCATATCTCACACGTCTACGCCGTCGTCACCTGCACCACGCAAACCCGAGCAACCCGAGCTTTCTCCAGAAGACCCAAAGTATAGTCCCATGGTCGTCGTCTTCGTATTCTCAAGCCTGGCGGCTCTTGTGCTTCTTGGCTTGACCATTGTCGTTGTGTACGCGTCACAGCTGTTGCGCAGGACGATGTTCCACCAGGACGTATGGAGAAGTATTGCTAAGGAGCCTCGTGGAGAGAAAGGAGATGACACCTTGCCAGAGGAAGAGAAACTTGGAGTAGAAGGGAAGGAGGCCGTCATGGAAGATAGCATGGGCCAGGGGGTCATTGCTGCACGGGAAATACCTAGTGAACGCCTATCGACCTTCACGCCGGACTCGATTAAGCCGTCAGAAACATTAGTCCCAGATCCCGACGTCCCTTCCTTACCAGATCGACCCGGATCTACTCCTTCCGTACCTACGGTGTACAACCGAGATCGCGACCAGAACATGGACATGGGCCTTGCGCTGGCAGCATGGACTTACGACAATTGGATGACGCACTTCATGATGACACTTTTCGGATGGCTGGGCGTGTTCTTCGGCAGTGGTGTACGCTCTCAATAAAATGATTGCGCTGCTGCAAGAAGCCAACCCGAAATCTCGAGAGGCGAGCAAGGATATTTCCATTCGGTCTCTTTTTTTTTTTTTTTTGCACTCCTCACGATTCATTCCGCATATATAGTAATAAGTAATTATCCGCATCCTCCGTTGCATCTTCTAAGGCATTGGACACCAATTTCAGAACAATGGCTGTTTTGAACTTGTACTTTGTCCCAGCAATATCATTCTCGATTTGATCTGGCACTGATATACAACTCGATCCCTTCGTGCATGATTGATTACCTTGATAGTTTTTCCTGGACTAGTGAGTGAATAGTATTCGATGGCTAGAGAACAACATCTGACAGTATACTGAGAAATGTATAACTTAAATACATACGACCGATTCACAATAATCTCAAAAAGAAAAAAAGTGTTCAATGTCCATATGACTCACGTTCCTCTCCACGGCGTAATCTTCAAAGGCAACCGAGGACCCTTCTCTCGTTCGGATTTCACAATAGGCCGCGTTACAATATTCGACTTTTTCCCAATCTCTACCGAAGGATCCTCCATCTCGAAACTGAACGTGCGGACCAAGGCGAAGAGGAGACATTTGAATTCGACGAGTGCGAAGCGATAGCCTATGCAGGATCTGTGAAAAATATATATAGGGATAGCAGTAACCCCTCCATTGTCAGAAACAAATTGGGTTGCTCTCGTGTCATGCAAGGAGATGAGCGTACCGGGGACCTCCTAGGAATGTCAATAAACCATTATATACACCTGGAATTTCGGCTGCCTTTTCTGGGAGATGTTTCCAGCGCTCAGGCCTAAACGTATTGTATGAGCGAAAAGTTTGATGAACGGATCGATCTATCGGATTACTGACCTAAATTCTTCAGCGTCTTCTCCCCAGATACTCTTATCTGTGTTCATGGTTATGATGGGGATGAACATAGTGTCTGAGTGGCAAAGCGAGACGGCCATCAATATCGACGATATACGTATGCCGACTAGTTGAGAGTAGCCTTACCTCCTTTTCGTACCCTAAACAAAGCTAATCAGCACTGTAGCAATCGCCTCATAAATCGACACCGACCGTATCTGATGCTGCAACCGCCCCTTCCTGTCTGTGAATGGCGTCCCTAGTGGTACAACATCGTCCTTGGTCGCAACTCTAACGGTGGCAGTTACAGGTGAATACAGTCTCAAAGTCTCTCGCACAACGCCGTCCAAGTATGACATTGAATTAAGCTCCTCCATGGTAGGAACATCG
The DNA here is from genome assembly GCA_003314545.1 of Ramaria sp. MG151. NCBI lineage: Eukaryota > Fungi > Basidiomycota > Agaricomycetes > Gomphales > Gomphaceae > Ramaria > Ramaria sp. MG151. The sequence continues at coordinate 2,556 of QMFG01004908.1, read as the reverse complement.
CTCCCAATGCTAAGAAGTTCATCACGAAGTTTGTTCTGGACGCTGATGTCACGGCACAGGGCATAGAGGCACCAAGTTGTTGCTACAGATGTAGTATCATTTCCAGCTACGAGGAACGTCGGAATTTCTAAATAGTGAAACGTGCTACGGGTAAGTGTCAATTTGTGTTACACATGGAAGATCGACGCACGGGCCAAAACATCTTCGTCTGAAAGCCTTTGGTTTTCTGGTAGGTCCGTCGCCAAGTTAGCAGCCATCAAGCGACTAAGAACATCGCGTGTCGCGATGCTACTCTTCTCGATATGTGTCTCCCCAGAGTCAGATTTTCCCTGAGCGCCGGCCGTGGCAAGAATAGCTTTCTTTCCGTCGTCGACAAGAGTGGTGCCAATGCGATTCATAATATTGGCGGCAGTTGCGATACTTTGGCTCCGTCGGGTCGGCTAGAAATGAGATGTAGTGGAAAATGTGATTAATGATTACAGATGACAAAGAGGTAGTTGACGTGACGGCATACGATTATCCGCAATGGCGGCACGAACGCTTGTAGCATGGCCAGAATATCGAAGTTCTGAGTTTGCTTGAAGATGGTCTTCCAGGCACTGATCATCTCATTCTCATCTGAGCTGAGGGAATTGAAGTGGTAGTTGAAACCTGTGGGAAAGCATGAGGGATTGGTGTTAGTGTATTGATGACACAAAGTACCAGCTAGCCCGATGACATCCAAAGTAGCTTTATTGAGCCACGACAAGACATCTGTATGATATGTGCCTCCGTTCTCAACTGCGTGCCTCAACCAAATATCCCGGAGCTATGTGGTGCTTATTAGTAGAGAAGCACAGTGCATATATTCAACTGGATTCACCTCTTGAGATTTATCGTGGAAAACTACCGTGAGTTCTCTCAGGTACGATAGAGAGAAGGAGGGGTTCTGTAAAATAGAACCCCTTATGAAACAGCTCATTGGAAAAGCGCCAAGCACGTACCATAATGCGTCGCTACAAGCCAATGATAAATAGGTAACTACAGGAGCCTACCAATCTCAGATACGTACCTGACGTTTGTGAGCATCGCCTTGTAAATGAATATGAATTTAGTGGGTTGGAAGGAGGAATGGAAGACACGAGATTGGTACCTTCAGCAAACAATAGACCTGTTTTCATTCGTTAATTGGAAATAGGAGAGAAAAATCATTCACATACCTTCTCCCAGGATTTGGGCAAGGTTAGTTCTGACTTCTTCAGGCTTCTGCCAGTCATACGAATGATTCAAAACGTGAGATAGTCCCTTAGAGTCCAAGGTCATGAGACGACGGCGCTGTGAGAAAGTAGATATGATGGTAAGAATATACAACCAAGAGCAAAGCGTATCGATACCGACGTTGAAAAGGCCCCTATACACCTGAAATACAATCGGCCTCTCGGACGCAACTACACGTATATGCGACTCACCAGCGTGGGACCGTACTCATTCACCCATTTCTTGTGCATTTCTCCTGGATCTGCCTTGAAGACATCGCGCAGGTGTCCAAAGATGATACTTGGGTTCTCTGGTCCAGGAAGGTCGCGAAGTGTGGAAAATAAAGGTGCTATAAAGAGGAGGTTGAGTAGCTTGCAGACACCATAGATGGAGGTCAAAGCGGTCGCGCCGAGTAGCAAGGATCTCCAGGAGTCAAGGAAATATTGCAAGTAGAAGAACATTGTGAGGCCTCCTAGACACCTTTGGAACTATTTAAACAATGACCGCAGTCAACACTACGTGTCTTCGACTTCGGGGGCATTTCTGTTGCCACAGACGGAAAGAGCCGGAAGCCTTCACGTCATTCGGCACCATTACAGATGTCATATTGTCTTGCGTGTCGCTCGGCATACCGGATGCGATCTGCTTGCGAATGTACCGTCCACAGTTGCTGTAAGATATATACCTAATATAGAAGCACTAGAAGTCCCCGAGAAAAATTATTTAAGAAAGATGGTAAACTTTTTTAGCTTAATCCTACTTTCACTAGTTACTTACCAATCTTCCCTGACAGCACTATATATCACATTTCTAACCCTGTCCTATGCACCACGGCACATTTCACTATACTCATACCTGATCTCACCACTTTCAAATTTAGTCTGAGTCACAGCTAGTATTTCCTGAGCTGCATTGTGTTTATGCTCATTGTCTTAAGCTTGATTTTAGCTGCAGACAACATGTTCTGAGCAGTATCATGTCATGATTCAAATTACAAGCCTTCATCTCTCTGATGACAGCAAATCCTTTGGAGCTTTAGGATTTGGAACATTATCCTGGCACCAAACTTTCTTCCAACCAATGTCTCTGCTGTTGTACCATTTGCTAACAGTCATTTCTATGATGTATTGATCAACAAACTGAGACACAATTGATACATACAGTAGATTCAATTGTATTTTCTGCAGCACAAGTACTCTGAATATCCCTATCACTATCCCCATCTTTTCCAAGGAACTCTATAGCCAAGTGTTAGAATCCAAATAATAGCAACAAATGTTGTGGATGAATGTTGGGTTAGTAAATGTGTTCGGAAACATT